>SNQJ01S0060398.1:67828-77999 GCA_010110895.2 Picea sitchensis
CAGATCCCATGGTCCTCCTGTACTCCAGATCCAACGACTGTCCTTCTCTCTCCACCTCACAACCTCGCGACTTGGAGTACCCAAATATTAGACTCTCAACCTGCGAGCTCCCGAGCTTGCGAGATCCATCAATCTCTCGCCACCTGTCCTCCTCAAATGGATGGCTACGATCTTCTCGCTCCTTCGTCGCCTCGCGTCCTCGTGCCTCGTGACTTTTCACACTCAATACTTAGGCCTTTACCCAACGAACTCCCAAGTTCGCAAGATCACCGATCTCTGCCACCTGTCCTCTCAGATGGACGGCTGCAAATCTCTCGTCGTTTCGTGTCCTCGCGCCTCACGACTTTGAACACCCAATACTTGGGCTTTCACTCTGAAAACTCTCGAGTTCACAAGATCCTTAGATCTCCGCCACCTATCGTCTTCATATGGACGACTCACAGCTTCTCGCCACTCCGCTACTTGCGAAGCTAAAGGGCTTCCCTTTCGGTCCCCCAATGTCTGAGTCTGCGAGATGATAATCTCCTGACACGCGTCCTCCACAATGAACGGCTCTGATCTTATTGCGTCTCGTGATCTCATTGCTCTAGCTACAAAAATTTTGGGGCTTCAACTCCCGAGTCCCCGAGACACGAGACCACGTGTAGATCTGACAGCTCTGCCTCTCCTAAGCTTCAAAATCTTCGAAATCTTCTCGCCGTAACCTCCTTGCACCTCTACAAGATCTGACGATCTTTGGAACTTCACGAAATATCCTCAGAGAATCTCGACCATCCGTTCCTCCTTGTATGATCCACGAAACGGAAATGAGTATCTCTCCCCGAGATTTCTTCGCTGCTTTGTCAACCTGCGACGCTTCTTCTTGACTTCAAGTCACCCTTATCTATGCTGATCTTCAGCGACTCAGAGGCCTATCCTTCCTTGAGCTTTCCCACAACTTTAGTCTTTAGAAATAACCCTTGCACGCACTCCTTGCGGAAAATCTTCAAGCACGTCTAAGTGTTGAAGTTCTCTCTTGACTCTGCGCACACCTGCAGCAGCAGTCTTTCACAGTTTCTGCTCAAATACATGACTGAGACTTCCTCCCTTAGCCTACGCACTCCTTGCACGACTCTAACAACTCACTTTCACTTCTGAGAGCTTTGAGAACAAGAGTTACTCTCTCTGAGCCTTCTGTCAACACACTCCTTGCGAACGACTCAACTGCACTCCTTGCAGGAATCCTTGCTCAAAGAGAAACAATTGTAACTCACTTCACTCCCTCTCGAATTTCAATCTCAACACATGAAATCACACACACACAGCATAATAGAAAATACATAACAGGGAGTAATGTTCATAAATAGAGCATTCAACACACATACACAGAGAATAACACAACAGCCATGAATCTGAATCAACTTCTTCTATTAATTCAAGATCTGTACAAGGGTGCTCTTCTACAACTCTCTGCTATTCTCCTATGCTCTAGACTCTTCTTACTCCTGTTTTGATCCTCCTACAATAATACAATGAGGGTGTCTATATCCCAGTTTTCCCTCTTTCTTCTATAATTTGTCTAATCTAAGAATTCAATTCTATCTACCTGCAACTACTACTATAAATTCCTCTGTCTATATTCAGACGAGAGCGTATGGCTCAAGGTCTGATTACATTCTTACCAAGGCGCTTTCATTAAATGATCTCATTTAAGTTTGGCGCGTCAACTTCAAGAGAGTATTTAAAAATTCAAAAACGTGCGCTAGACGTCTTCCAGCTGTCTTCTGCTTCCACGTTGGTTTTGCTTGTCATGAGGGATGCTCTTGCATCATCATGGCACTTGTATTCTACTTGGAGGCCTTCAAGGAAGCCTTACAAATGAGTGATGTGTTGGTTTGAGGACTTATTCAAGGCTCTCAAGCCTAAAAATATTCAACAAGATCCTAAGGTACTTTTTTTTCTTCCTCAACCATGGTTAATGCCTATCTACCCGTCCTTACTACAAAAAACCTCCTAATGGTGTCCTTATCCAACTCTGATGCTAAGGACACCCTAGAGAGGGATTGTGTTTTGGTTTATAGGTGTTGTTCTTACTCAATGTATTTAAAACATTAGCAATACAAAAAGTCATGAATACTAACCACCAATGTTTCTCACTAAATGATTTTAATCAACACAAACAACCAGCCAACCACCCTTTTCCTGGGAGGCCGCCATGAGTTGGGGTAATATATTTTGCAAATTTTCCTAGGACCTTGCAAATTTTCCTAGGAGGCTACCAAGGCATAGATACAGAAAGGGAAACCTTGAATTGTTGATTGGCCTTAGGTGTTGCGAGATTCCATGATAAATTATTTTGATTGGAGAGTTGATGAAATGGTTGAACGTTGTGAGAGAAATGTTGAATCATTTTTCTATAGAAATTCATGCCACCAAGGATTAATAAACTCTTTATATATGTTGTGTTAGAGGGATTGGGTCAACCCTGAAGGACATTGACCTTGGCTAGATATGTATTCACACTAGCATTAGCAATACCAAAAGTCATGAGTACTAACCAATAATTTTTCTCACTAAATGATTTTAGTCAACACAAGCAACCAACCACTACACTATTTTTTATCTTTGAAGGAATATAGAAACTCCATACCATGCTATGGAAACCACCGTTTTCCTAGGAGGTATCCATGAGTTGGGGTAATCTATTTTGCAAATTTTCATAGGACTTGCACCTAGCCCCATTATTCTATAGGCTTGGGGTAATCATCTTAAAAATACATAAAAAATAAAATAAAAAATAATATATATTATATAATATATATTGGTATCCATGAGTTGGGGTAATCTATTTTGCAAATTTTCATAGGACTTGCACCTAGCCCCATTATTCTATAGTCTAGGGGTAATAATAATAATATATATATATATATATATATATATATATATATTAAAAACAAATAATAATAAAAACATTATTAAAAAAAAACAAAAAAAACAAAAAATGAAACACCATTGAAAACTCATAACACTAAATCCCCAAGCCCATTCCATTCACGATAATAACCCAAACCTCGCACCCATTCCATTCATGATAGCAACCACAGAGCCCGCGCAGGAGTGGAGATCAAGATCCGAGACTAATAGAATTGAGACTGAGGGCATTGAGACACAGAGAGCAGTCAAACCCCGCACAGGAGTGGAGACCGATATCCAAGACAAGGGGCATTGAGACTGATGGCATCTGATACTGAGGGCATTGAGACTGAGGGAATATGAGACTGAGGCCATCTGAGACTGAAAGCATTGAGATTGTCGAGGGTCATCTGAGACTGAGGGAAAGTACATGTGAGACCATCGAGGGCCATCTTAGACCGAGACCGAGACCTGCATGTGAGACCAGAAAGGGCCATCTAAGACCGAGGGAAAGGAGGGAAATAATGGTATGTTCTTTTAGATACTCTAACCTTACTTGCAATGGAGATGTGGTTCGACTGCTAATGTTAACAACAAGACATGTTGGAGGTTCCAAATTAGTATCACTATTCTTACATGTATTCATGATCATGGTTTTATTTCGCACTATGCAATTTTTATTTGAATTAATGTATGTTTGATGATGACCACACTACATTCCATATGTGGGTTTCTTGAAACTAGTATTTTGAGAACCTTATGTCTATTGTTTTTGCTTCCAATGGAACTTGAAAGATTGTAATTAGATTTCCTTTTAAAAAAGTGATTGAAGAAATTTTGGGGTACTCCTTTGTTGCGTCCACTATATCTCTTGAACTTCCCTTCCAAATTCATTGCAATAAGCATCACTCAACTTGTTCATAGTTAGGAATTCCATTTCTTCCATAAGGTAATAGTGCAAGAATGTATTTATTTTGACAACCCTCAAGCATTTAGGGATTTTATCATTCACATTAATCAATGTTTGGTGGTACTTTGCAATGATGTTTAGAATAAACTAGCCTTGCTTTAAATACAATCTTTGTCATTGTATGTATGCATCATCAAGGTGACCCATGGGATAGAAGTTATATTTCAACGTTGTCTTAAATTTTTCCCTCATTGTGATGGACCACTATGCTTATTCTATCTAATGGGTAGACTATCACCACCATAAGATTTCATTTTCAACAAATTTGACAGATACAACAACATGAACTTATTAAAACTATTGAAATCAATGAAGACCCTTGTAGAGGATCTCACCAGTCAATTGAATCTAATGAAATTTCCTCTTAAGTGGATGCTAATCGTACACTACCAAATTCTCAATATGCTCCAAATTCAATTAAAAAAATAAAAATCTAAATGCAGCAAACCAAGCCTTAGTAGACGGTGTTCTTTTTTATTTATAGAATGATATTATTCCTAGAGATATTCTAGAAGATGACAATATACCAGGATAGATTCTATAACATAATTGATGAGAACTAGGTGACCACCTTTTGATATCCACCAGATTTCACCATAGATATACTATTTTTTAAATCTTTGATCTTTATGAGATCATCAATCTTGGGTAGCGGGTTCCAATATTTCCAAGACACATGCCCTATTCAGGAGTCTTTCATGCAACAATGCAACTTATGCATCAAGAATTTGATGATATTATAACTTTATATTGAGCTTACTAAGGAACACAACGCCATAAGTTATGGAAGACTAAGTCATTGGCATTTATGAATACTGAGGTCTAAACAAGTCCACACATACCCACTACATTTCCTAAATAAGAATGCACATATTTATGAGTTGCGAGCTAAATAATATCACAAAACTTCATTTTTGGGGGGATTGGTTAATTTATATAGATTATTTATTCCAAGATTCTCACACTTGACCAGATAAATTAACCAAATATTAAGAGGGAATTTGAGTTAACAAGGCTTGATCATCTAGACCAAGGTGCAACAACATGTTTTTGAAGAAGTGAAGATGTTGAAGCTATGCACTACACCTATTCTTACACTACTATGTGTTTCTCATCCTTTTGATATAGAAGATGATGCATATGACTATGGGATAGGTATTTTTCTGACACAATAATGTCATTCCATTGTGTTTTACTTAGATACATTCAATGATGCAATCCACAACTTTTGAAGTTATGATAGAGAGATGTGCTCCATTGCTTAAGTAGTTCACTAGTGGAGACACTATGTATAGGGAAAATAAATTGCTATTCAATCTAACCATAAGCCAATACAAACCTAGAGAAAAATTGAGAACACGCCACATTTGAAATGGAATTTCTTATAGTAATTCCAATTGGTTATCAAACATTTACATATTGAAAAGATAAAAATGTAAACTACTATTTGAGTCGACCACCAATAGCATTCGCAGTGGCTCTTAACACAAAAAGGTGTGATATAGAACACTAGCAAGAGTTCTACAATACACACATAAATTTGGTGAAAGTTTATGCAACCATTCAATAAGGATTCCACACTACCTACACAAGACTTATTATTAATTCGGTTGATTTTCATAAGAATAAAGATCTTTTGTATTGACTTGATAGGATGTGCTCACTTGCAAGTGAACCTAGGGATTTTTTGATTTGGTAATTTCATTTCTTGAAGTTGGTTGGGCATTTTTTTTCATCAAATAGTTGCAACTTTAGAACAACATTTTTATTCTCCATGTATGAGGCATGATGTTGAGCACCAGCTCAATTTTTTTATTGCATGTTCGATTGCTAAATTGAAAAATCACCATTTAGGTATGTATAATCTTTTGATTATGTCCTCTAGATATTATGGATCTGTCAGTGTAGGTTTATGGTTCACCAATGGATAAATTCTAACATGAATGTATGGTTCACCATATCCATAAGAAAATGATGGTTCCTTTTCCATCCCCATGCTAACATATTCACCTCATGCCTTCAACGGTGCCTTTTAGCTAGAATCAATGGCACATGCCCTCACTAATGTCACATTTCAATTAATATTAGTGCCTTCAATTGTTACTTTTCAAAATATTGATAATATCACCTCACCATCATCAATGCCTTCGATGTTTCCTTTTAACATCATCACTTCATGTCTTCATTCATGTCACCTCATGATAATTCCACCTTGAATTCCCTCACTAGTTGTAGGATAGCATTTCCAAACTTCACCCTTCCTCATAATAGTTGTTTCCTCTCACATCTCTTTCCTTTTCTATTTCAACCCTACGGTGTTAATATTAAGAGGGAATTTGAGGAAACAAGGCTTCATCATCTAGACCAARGTGCAACAACATGTTTTTGAAGAAGTGAATATGTTGAAGCTATGCACTACACATGTGATTACACTAGTATATGTTGGTCATCCTTTTGATATAGAAGATGATGCATATGACTATGGGATAGGTATTTTTATGACACAACAATGTCATTCTATTGTGTTTTACTTAGATACATTCAATGACGCAATCCACAACTTTTGAAGTTATGATAGAGAGATGTACTCCATTGCTTAAGTAGTTCACTAGTGGAGACACTATGTATAGGGAAAATAAATTGTTATTCAATCTAACCATAAGCCACTACAGACCTAGAGAAAAATTGAAAACACACCACATATGAAATGGAATTTCTTATAGCAATTCCAATTGGTTATCAAACATCTACATTGAAGAGATAAAAATGTAGAATATTATTCGAGTCGACCACCAATAGCATTCGCAGTGGTTCTTAACACAAAAAGGTGTGATATAGAACACTAGCAAGAGTTCTACAATACACATATAAATTTTGTGAAAGTTTATGCAACCATTCAATAAGGATGCCACACTACCTACACAAGACTTATTATTAATTTGGTTGATTTTTATATGAATAAAGATCTTTTGTATTGACTTGATAGGATGTGCTCACTTGCAAGTGAACCTAGGGATTTGTTGATTTGAAAATCTCATTTCTTGAAGTTGGTTGGGCATTTTGTCACATCAAATATAGTTGCAACTTTAAAACAACATTTTTATTCAGCATGTATGAGGCATGATGTTGAGCACCACCTCAAAAAAAAATTTCCATGTTCGATTGCTAAATTGAAAAATCACCATTTAGGTATGTATAATATTTTGATTATGTCCTCTAGATGTTATGGATCTGTCAATGTAGGTTTGTGGTTCACTAATGGATAAATTCTAACATGAATTTATGGTTCACCATATACATAAGAAAATGATGGTTCACTTTCCATCCCCATGTGATCCAGGTGGATATCGGTGGCCACCCACCTTTTCCAGTTGGCTCAAAACAACTTTCTAGCAATTTTGATAATTTACTATTTTTAGCAGTTTTTCAGGTCCTGAACTTCCGGAGCCATTTTGAGGCCCTAAACGATGTTTTTTGGGGTATGTTGTGGCAGAAAAATTTCATCATGAAATTTTCTGTAACTGTTGTAGTCCTTGGATAGATATTTCCAATGGGCTATCATAAGCCTAAAACATAGATCGTATGCAAAAGTTACGACCCCAGGAAGTCGATGTACTGACTTACCCAAACGAGGCCCACATGACTTTTGGCGCTTCATCTCCTAGGGTTAGGTTTTTGGATGTTTAGGGTTTTTGAAACTCCTATTTATTGTAAAAAGGCCTTGAGAGCCTCATTGTAATCATCTTCTTGCGAATGAGTGCAACCATCACATCTCTTCTCAGAGATAAGCCGCCACCATTCCAACAAGCTTGTTTTCCGCTACATTTTACAGTTTCAACTTATTTCCTTATTGAATAGAAAACCAATTTTACTGTATCTATGTTATTATGTGTTAAGCATCTGGTAATAATCTGTAGTCATTTCATTCTTCTCATAAAATCCGGATCACCATGCTAACATATTCACCTCATGATGGTCTTTATTATTGATCTTAGTACATGTAAAGAAAGATTGCATCTTATTTAGAACTGCAAAACTAAATTGAAATTTTCATTTTGAAAAGAATATCATTTATTGGGAATTGAAGTTAGGACTTTACATTGTGTTCATATTCATTTGTTNGCCTCATTGTAATCATCTTCTTGCGAATGAGTGCAACCATCACATCTCTTCTCAGAGATAAGCCGCCACCATTCCAACAAGCTTGTTTTCCGCTACATTTTACAGTTTCAACTTATTTCCTTATTGAATAGAAAACCAATTTTTCTGTATCTATGTTATTATGTGTTAAGCATCTGGTAATAATCTGTAGTCATTTCATTCTTCTCATAAAATCCGGATCACCATGCTAACATATTCACCTCATGATGGTATTTATTATTGATCTTAGTACATGTAAAGAAAGATTGCATCTTATTTAGAACTGCAAAACTAAATTGAAATTTTCATTTTGAAAAGAATATCATTTATTGGGAATTGAAGTTAGGACTTTACATTGTGTTCATATTCATTTGTTTTACTTGTTGAGTCATAACATCATTAGTTTCACAACCACACCTTTTTGAGTAAGCAAGGCCACTAAAAGTAACGCTTATAATTTAAAATTGATTAGTAACGATTTTTATTTTCTAGGGTGAACAAACTAGCTTAGGATTTAGAGCCTTGGAATAAGATTTTGTGAGTAAACTTCTACAAGGATATTAAATCAACATATGTGTCTGCTAAGGGAGTGGAGAAATCCATTGTATAATCGGTAATATCAGGAGGCTCCACTTACACCAGAGTTAAGCATGAGGTCGCGTGAGGTTGGTTGAAGGGATATCCCCCCGATACCTTCTTAGTGTCATATATATTTCTGGGGATCTATTCATATATGGGGATCTTTCTAGTACCTTTACCTTTGTGACAAGTGGTGCTTTTGAGGTTTCAGGCTTTGTTACCTTGCCCATACGGTGGATCTGACTTATGACTGTTCACCTGTGCATCGGTTATATCATGGTTGCTTAAATTAGGTATCACATAGGTTACTTGGAAGAGTTATTTTGTAGGTACCCTGGATCAGATAAGGGTCAGACAACACACAACCTTTATGGAGGATTACCGCTCCGGGGGGATCTGACTGACTGGTTTTTAATCCCACGAGGGCCCTTGTAACTGATTTTGTTACCTATAATATTTAGCAGAGGAGTCTCAAGCCCCTCTTGGGTGAGGAATACCTACTTTAGATAGGGAGGCCCCTTTCATCCACTTTATCCTTTTTGTGTGCATATTGGCCTTTTGTTTATTTTACTTTGGTGTGTTGTTTGATTACTAGTTGGCCTTAGGATTTTATTTTTTTTATATCACGAGTCTTGAGTCACCGTGGAGCGAGACCAACTTCCATGCAAGTCTCGTCACTTGTTACAGTTACCACCTCATTTTGAGTCTTTGCCTTCTAAAAGGCGTAAAGTTATCATACGTGGTACATACACCTCCACTTACCAGACTTGCGATCATATGAGGATGCGTACGTAATCGATTCATAAATATATTGGGAGTCCTTCAATTCCCATACCCACTATAGTCAACGATACTCCTTCGATACCTTCAACCACTATGGTTGTAGTGTCGGAGGTTCCTATAATCACACATGTTCGTCCTATAGTAAATACTCAACCTATAGCCATGACATAT
The DNA here is from genome assembly GCA_010110895.2 of Picea sitchensis. Lineage (NCBI taxonomy): Eukaryota > Viridiplantae > Streptophyta > Pinopsida > Pinales > Pinaceae > Picea > Picea sitchensis. The sequence goes on from SNQJ01S0060398.1 coordinate 77,364, forward strand.
TTTGGGTCCCTTTGTCAGTCGTCGAGCTACAATATTTAGTCCATCCCTATATCATTTGGAAAATTTTGGGAGTAGTCTAACATACCTCCTTTTTTTCCTTGAAAATAACTCTCAATAATACAATAGTTGTAGCATAAAAAAATAAAGTGATGGATTGAGACTAGTGCCTATCCAAATTGGGCAAATGGAGTCAATAAAGGAATCATGAGGGTTGAAAATGGATTAATGGGAGTGGTAAAAAGTGTTGTTACAACATGCCAGACCTCACCATGAATGTTTGATTAAATTGCTGGAAATTAACAAAGTGGAGGCCCTTACAAAGGTGTTCTACTTATGCACATGCTAGGAAACAAAGAGTGATCTTATCCCAAGTTCAAAGGCATAATGAAACCATTCATTGAAATGATATGACACAATGATTCAAAACCAGAAATAAAACAACAAAAAAATGAATAGGTATAACCTCATTTGATCCTTTTCCTCATACAACTGGCTGCCCCACTATAAGATCCTTATTGCAACGGAATTATCAGATGTTTCGTGCACATTAAATTAGAAATATAAGTCTTTCCATCATGCATAAAAAAAAATTATGTGTTTCATTGGTATTTACATCCTTTTTGTCAAGGTATTCCT
>SNQJ01S0060399.1:8260-28153 GCA_010110895.2 Picea sitchensis
TTATCCTTCTATAAGGATTAATATATGGTGTTACCCTACCTCAAGGGTTTTCTCTATTTCTTGTGTTCATGTTATGGTGAATGGTTTATGGTTTATTCTTGGTATTATTGAAGTATATTTGTAGATATGGTATAGGTACTTAACAACTGCTAAGTTGTTTACATTCCAGAGTGAATGCTCTGATCCTCTAAATTGCACTCTCGGAAGTGGCTTCTCTTTGGTCTCTCACATCGAGCGGGGTACTTGGCACTGTTTGTAGCTCTAGGTCTACGATTCTCTGTTGAAGTTGTTGGATAGCTTCCCCAAGTGGTGCTACTTGATGCTCCAGTGGTTCTTCCACCCTTTTCTCTAATCCTGTCACAGAGCGAAGTGCTCTGTTGACTTCTTCTTTGACTTCGAGCCGCTCTACGAGAGACTGCTCTTTCTCTTGCTTGACCTGTGATCTCTCCTCTTTGAACTTGGTGTGGAGGTCATCCTTCTCCTATTATGCAACTCAAAGTTTCTCTACCACTTCCTGTTGTACTTTATTCAGGGCCACCGTGGCCTGTTCTTTCTCTTCTTGCACTCGATGAAGGTGAGCTTCGGTCGCATCAACTATTTTGCAGAGTTGGGCAGGCTCATCTCCCAACTCTGGTTCTTATGATGGGGGTGCAGTGAATACTACGTGGCTAGATTGAAGGACCTGTTGTACCCATATTAGTTCTGTCTCAATTTTTTCATACATGGTTTCTTGCTTAGCTTCAATGTTTTGCATAATATCCTGCAAAGCATCTGATACAGCTATGCTGATGAAGTCGAAGTCATCGAGCGTGAGCACAGTCTGTAGCTTAGTCTTGGTGGATTTGGATTTCTTCTGCGAGGTAGGTTTCGTGGGGGAAACCTTTATTTTATTAGAGGGATCAACCTCATCAACAGGATCCATAGGTGGTGTTAATTCACCTTGCCTCTATTGATATTCTTTTCCATTGGTCTCTTCTTTATCTACTTCATCATTATCTCCTCATCCAGGTGATTTTGAAGCAGTTTCGTCTGATGCACTGCTAAGGTTTTGTACCTCTTTGGTCTTCTTCCTTCTGCTAGGTCCAGGTGTATCATACTCTTCATGAGTGGCCTCCAAGCTTCTAATTAGTTCGGGCTCAAACATTTCTACGGGGTTAGCAGGGATAAGGAGCTTTGCAAACCAATCCTTAGTTATATATTCGAGGGCCTCCTCGGTGAGCTTATAGTATGACTGAAGCTCTTATTTATGATCGTCTGCATGTGCAGTGATATAAATAAAGTGTCAATCTGCACAAAACTTCATGAGGGGTTTGAATCGGTGCAGGCTGTTCTGCGTCATATGAGGGATAGCCCCAATATCCCTCTTTAACTAGAGATAGTATGTGTGGAATACCACGTTTGACTTCCATTATTTTCCCATATCGCTCGAGTACTAGAGCATGGTGAACTTCACAGTGAGTGGCTTGAATGGCTCAATGTCTGGGAATTTCACACTTTCTGACATCTCCCAAGTAGTAAATGTGCTATGAGGATCAGTAGCCAGCTGAAATGGAACTTATATCCCTAATCTTGAGCTTTGCGGCAATCTAATTCTAGCTGGTTGACATAGTACTTCACCCAGTTCATTTGGAGTCCTTCTACACATTTTTCGGCGAGGTCAACAATGAACCCTATGACCTGCGTAGGTCTATTCTTTCTCACCCTCTTCCCTACGATCAACTGGCATGGTAGGCACACTACACCATTCTGGATGAAAGCTACCTTGTAGCCTCGCATCCCCTTTTCTACATCACCATAGGTATCCTTAATTCTTTGTGCCAGGGTGCGATTTGCAACCTTCCCTAGGTAGAAGTCTTCTGGGTCTGGTCCCTGCATGCTCAATCCAGTGATCCTATGGATCAACGTTGGATCAACTGTGATGCATCTATCTAGCCATAGATATCTTCCATGGTATCATAATAGTAGGAGCTTAACACATGCATTAACCTCCTGGTGTCTTCCGAAATGTGGAATCTTCATCACATTCAAGATGGTGGAATGCACGAGGTTCATAGTCCATGGTTGGGGGATTATTTTCAAGTTCTTCCCCTTCGTCCTAGTCAAGTATCTGTGAGGAGATAGCATACTATGGTTCTTGCGGTCCCCTAGGTTGAAGTCACTGATTTTAATGTCACGATCTTATCCTGTTGTGTTCTAACTGCATGTATCTCCTTCGGGAGGTATGCAGTAACTAGGGCATAATCGAAGTCTCTGGGGACACTGTCATGACTCACCGTGCCAGCCAAAGGTGAGATGTAGTCAGGTAGGATAGACATGATCAACTTTGCATTCACCAAGTCATCTATATGCTTGGTTCTTTTCTCGGCTGCAGCTCAGGATGGTCCAGATCCGCAAGTAGTCGACAGAGAGGCTTGCACTCCTCTCGTCGATGAAGCTTGAATCCCTATGGAAATTACTTTTTCGACCATTAAATCGATTAGAAATTATTCAACCTACTTCTCTATGGCATTGAGTTCGTCCGACATGCATTCTCTTGATCAGATAACTCAGGTCAATGAATGAATTCTCAATGCAATAGACAAGGTGGTGAAATCTCAGTAAACACAGTGTGGTAGCAATGAGTTGGCTTGGATACAATTAGAAAAATTGTTTTCGGTGCAACAGTCGATGGACTAAGTAGACAACGAGGTAATGGACCTCTCCAATGGGTGAGAATCCTTCATCAATACAGTTATGTCCGTTACAGTGTGGTCTCAATGGTTTGATGACAAACTTTCTAGTCATAACTGTTGTTTTAACTGTTTGGGGCATCGGTATAATGGTCATAATGCTTCCAATGGTCATATTTCTTTGCCATGGTGAAGTGCCATGTTGCGTTGTTTTGATATCCTGACGAAGTTCCAGGTTTTCAAACCTTCCTTCTGCGAAGTCCCCTCTGGAACCTTCTGCAACTTTTCTATCTTTTCTCTCTTCTTACTGATCTTTCTAGCCTTCTTCCCTATGATCTTTGTCTTGGTATTCCTCTTTCCATTCCGATTCTTATCTCCTTTTGGCATAGTAAATTCCCGTTGTTGAGATTATTTCATAGGCTTCAAGGGAAATACTTTTTCTTTGTCTAGGGTAGGTGATTCACTCTTCTGTGAGTCTTCTTGTGTTCTTTCAACCTTGAAATCCAAGTTTATGGCTCTAAAAAGATTTGATCTGTTCTCCTATTCTTCAATCAAGTGCGATATCCTCCTAGTCATGAAATATTTTAATTCTTGTTTATTATGTTCTAAGACATCCTCTTCTTTTCTTCTGGCCTGACCTTCTCAATCTAGGTTTTTCCAAGTAACATAGAAAATGGGGTGGTGTTCTCAATAAATTTAACAACCTCAAAATATTCCTCTGTCGAAGTTCCATGAGCACTTATAGATATTTGGATGAGTCTTCCACGTAGATTTATCAACTTTCCTCTAAATAATCCTATTCCTCCCAATGAAGGAATCATAGTAGGCTTTCCTAAAATTTCCCAGGTTCTTTCTATGATGAGATTCACCTATGTTTCCTCATCCAAAACACATTCAATGTCGAAGTCTCCTATTCTCATTTCTATGCTCTCTCTTTCTTTGAAGATCTCTGATAAGTTGATATTTCTATGATCATTTAGGGTTTATTTCATTTGTAGCAATACATTCTCCAATTATTTCTGGGGTTCTTCTATGGTCGTAGTTTCTTGGCCTTCCTCGGGGTTTTCTGGTCTCATGTTCATTCTTTCAAGATTAGCAATCATTCTAGGGAAATCCAAAAATTCATGGTCCATAGCTTTACAACAAAGAAAACTAGGTCTTCTATCAGGGCATTCCTTAGCAAGATGTCCCGGTCTTCTACAGCTATAACAAAGAATGAATCCTCTTTTTCTTTTAAATGATCCCTAACCTTTCCTATACTGTGCAGTAGGATCATAGTGGATAACCTACAAAAAATTATTTCTAGGATCCTGCATCCATTTGTTAGTCCAAACATTCTTTCTATGCATAGGAATAACATACCTTTCATCATTTCTATCAGATCTATTCATATCGAATATTCTTTATTCTAGTTGTGCCCTTGTTTTCAGGCTAGGAAAAAATTAATCAAACATACCTAGATCCATACTTTAGAAACAAAAATTTCGATTTATATTACCTTTTCAATCAAAACTTTTCATTGTTCTTACCTTTATCAGAGCACAAAGCTTCAATATCTTCCCTCTTTTATTCAGATATGACTTCTCTTCTTATCACAAAGCTTCAAAAGTCAAGTAGAATACTACACACTAGAGAAATAGATCTACACACAAATCTTTCTCTTTTCTTCAGTTCCCAGCAATCACAGTTTCAGGTCCCAACAACAGAACCATTTGTTGGCACAGGGGCATACCCAGGGTTCAACGCTTCAACAATGCACCAAAAAAACCCTTACTACCAGCCCTTTTAGAAACACCTACGAAGCAGATGAAGTCTCACCTGAGGTAGAGGTAGGGGTGGTTGCAGGACTTAGGTGTCTGGAACCTTAGATGGGGCTATGTCCACCAACTCTTCTTCTATTTTATTGTCTTCTGTCAATCTTCTACATGTACAGAGCCACAAGATCCTACTCTGCATAGGACATGAGATCTGCACACACTTCACTAGATCCTCCTTCCCCAAGCTATATTACAACAAAAATACTTTACATAGTCTCTTACAATCACTTTCACTAGCTCTATAAATTCTCAACAGAGCATGCACAAAGAATTTACAATTTGCACTCAACACTTTGGCTAGGTACCAAGCCCCTCCACTATATCTTACATCACCTAGACTTCTATTTATACATTAACAAAATGGCCTAAACATGGGTACAACCATGGGCCAACATCCCCATACCTGTTACATAAGCCCAAAACCCAAAAATATGTAAATAAGGGGCTGAGATCCTGTGATCTCCGCTTTGACTTGCGCTCTGCCTTCAACAGCCTGTCAAAGTCCCAAAATAGGTCAAACATGACCAAGGATCCTCAAAACTTGGTCAAGGGACAACACCTGTGAAGAAGATGAAATCTCACCTGAAGTATCAATAGGGGGTTGCAGGACACAAGTGTCTACAACTAGAGAAAATGCAAGTGGAATCAAGGAAATCACACAAGGAGATCATACTATTCTTTCCAAACATAAACCTACTTTCCACAGAGATATATCAGATCTAACATACTAATAATGCAACATCAGAGTAACAAATTAAAGAACACAACACTAATCACACACAACAATAGGATATACGTGGTTCACCCTCTCCCTAGGGCTACATCCATAGAACTGTGCTTTATAATATATCATGTGAAATCTTACAGTTCCATCTGTTCTCTTAGATTTCATATTTCTCTCTTCATCTCATCTCTCTCTATCTGCCTTCCCTATGAACCTAGCTGCAAGGTTGGTATTCGCACCTAGTTGAAGATCTTAAAACACAAACTTCTCTCACCACACAATACTCCTCTCTCAATAATAACAGCAATCAATCATCATCACATAATCAAACCCATATCAGGTCCTCTTTGACCTTTATTTATACATTACAATAGCTCACTGACAGCCTTAGGCCGAAGCCTAGGTGTCAAAACCCTAGATTCCAAAACCCTAGATATCAAAACCCTAGGTCAACTTGACCCACATTTTTCGGGCTTCACCAACCTGTCTTTCCTTCCTTCCCACAAGGTTCTCCAAAGCATCTACTGGTGGATTTTTCCACTTGATTATTTTTCCATGATCCATCTTCCTTTCTGATCTATCATCCTCGATCTCCTTTTCCAACATCTTGCTTTCTCTTAATTCACTCTGTCTTTTCTGCTCTTTTTCTCACTTTGACACAGTATCAATCACTGTTTCTTCCGCACAGTTCGCATTTCCATTTTCTTCTATAATATTTTCTTTCTTCAATAACCAAGGGACAATAGGCCCCCAACACTCACCTATGACTTGTCCTGAGGCACTCTAATCTGAACCTTCTTCTTTTCTTCAACTACTGACTGCGCAACACAGTCTATGATTTCTTCTTTGTTCCTCCCCACTATGTGTAGACTGTCTTTTCTGTGTCTGGTACCAAATTTCAACTGCGCCTAGTACCTAGACCCTTCTCCTTCTATTTTTACCAAGAGTTGCAAGGTCATTTGTTGTCATAGTACAATTTCAACTAGCTCCCATTAACAAATCCTTACTTCCTTTCTCCATTCAAAGTCTTCAACTGTGCAGCTCCTCCTTCCATGACATAAGCAACCTCATACAACCCCATCCATTTTTTTCTAAACTTCCCTGAATGATTCATGAAATCACTTTCATATACCAATACCAGATCTCCTTGCTTAAATGCTTTCTTCTTGATATGCCTATCATGGTAGGCCTTTTCTCATTCCTTCTGAACTTGCTGATGGAATCCTACAATAAATTTGTCTTCTTCTAGTTTGACCAACTGTGTCGGCCTCTCTTGAACAACACTAGTGTCATCCATATTTGTAAAGGCTGCAATTCTTAATCTAGGGACCAAATATTCCATTGGGACAACTGCTTCTAGACCATAAACCAACTTAAAAGGTGTCTGCATTGTCAGCTTCTTACAAGTAGTTCTATAGGCCCATAACACTGTTGGTACTCTGAAATCCCAATCATCTTTGTTTACATTGCAAATATTTGTCAGCACTGTCTCCAAGATATTTTTGAAAGCTTCGACCGTCCCATTTTCTTGTGGGTGGTAAGGAGTGCTCTTCTGGTGGTGAACTTCAAATTCCCAAGTCAAGGCTTCAATAGTCTTATTAATAAAATGTGTACCTTGATCACTCATGAGGATATTTGGGCATCCAAACCTAGTTATGATATCATCAAATATGAAACATGCAGTTGTAGTTGCACTACAGTCTTTAACTGCTCTTGCTTCATCCCATCTGGTCAAGTACTATGTCACAGTGATTATGTACCTGGCTCCTGTGTGCTTCCCTGGTGGGTTTATAGGTCCCATGAAGTCAATGGACCATTTCTCAAAGGCCTGTAAGTTTAGTTGGGGTGTTAATGGAATGACATCTCTTTTGGATGGTTTCCCAACTCTTTGGCATACATCGTAGGCTCAGTAGTAGTCTTTAGCATCTATGTGTAAAGTAGGCCACCAGAGGCTATCTATAAGAACCTTCTGTGTTGTTGTTTTTCCTGCGTAGTGTCCTCCTGGGATTCCTTCATGAGCTTCTGCTAAAATCAATGGTCTTTCTGCTTCCATGACACATATCCTCGAGATCTCATCAGGTCCCATCTTGTATAGTTGTCCAGCTATAAGTGAAAAATTTGCAGTGCACAATACCATTTGTTTCTTCTGGGTGATTGTGTATTCACTAGGTGCCATTTCTATTGACAAGAACTAGACTATATTAGCAAAGTGATCATCAACCTTTCTAATGGCCAACAACTGTGCATTCGACGATGTATCCTCCAAACTAGTAGGTTCCTCTCCATGTTCCAACCTTGACAATTGGTCAGGTCCTTTGTTCATTCTCCCTGACTTAACCATGATCTCAAAATCATATTCCTGAAATAAAAGAAGCCATGTGCATATTCTTCCCCCTAATACTATCTTTTTGACTAGGTATTTCAGTGTAGAGTGATCAATGAACATCCTAAAGTGTCCTCCTAACAAGTAGTGACGAAACTTCTGCAGCACATACACCATGGATAAACCTTCTCTCTCTGTGGTTGTGTAATTTATCTCAGTTGTTGAGAGCTTCCTAGTAGCAAAGGCTAACAGGTGGTCAATATCTCCTACTCCTGGTTGTGCTAACACTACTCCCAATGCAATAGACGATGCATCAACATGTACATGAAATTCCTTGCTCCAATATGGGAAAACCAGAATAGGTGCAGTAACCATTTTCCGTTTCAGTGTGTCGAAGCTCTGCTAGCATTCTTCTATCCATTGATACTGACCGTCTTTCTTCAAAAGATTCTCCATGGGTGTTGTGATCTATGCATAGCCTTTAATTAAATTCATGTAGTATCCAGTATGTCCCAACACAGTGCGCAGCTGTTTGACTGAAGTAGGAGAGGGTAAATCATCTATAATGGAAATCTTAGATGGATCTACCAGCAAACCCTGCTTGCACACAATATGGCCTAGCAATAGTCCAAAGGGTGAAAATAAGATGCACTTCTTTAGGTTTAGGGCAATCTAAAATTGCCTGCACTTATCCAACATTAGTCTTAAACATTCAATATGATTTTTCAATAAGCTAAAAACAGTCCAATCATCAAAATATGATTCCAGAAATTTATGTAAAAACTCCTTGAATGCTTCTTCCACCACCCTAGAAAAGATGTCTGGTGCATTCTTCAATCCAAATGACATCACTGTATACTGGTAGGATCCCCATTGTGTGGAAAATTTGGTCTTATGGCGATCATCTTTGGAAATCCTGATCTAATGGTATCCTCAAAAGTTGTCTGTAAAAGAATATACCTCCTGTCCTCCTACATTATCTAACACTTCGTCAGTAAACAGTGTAGGGAATGGGTCATGTAAAAAAGCATCATTCATCTTCCTGAGATCTACTCAGATCCTAATTTATTTGGTCTTCTTATACTATACCACCATAGTGCTAATCGATTCCGACTCTTCAACAGGTTCTATGATTCCTTCTTCCAGCATTTTGTCTAGTTCAATCTTCACTTTCTCCTTATATTTAGGGTTCAATATGTAAGGTCTTTGTTTAACTGTCCTTGCATTTGGTTTCAAGGGGATCTTCATCTCTCCCATGGGCCCTTTAATTCCCTTCATCTCAGTAAACTTGGTTGGAAACAAGTCCTGATATTCATGCAGTACCTCTGTGATCTTATCTATAGTGGCATCATCCTAGTAATCTCCAATATTAGTAAGCTTAGGTGCTTGCTCTGTTCCAATATTAACTTTCTTGATTTTGATTGGCTATCCAATAAAAGGTAGTTCAACTCCTATTCCTTCTATGTTTCATTGTCCTTCTGTTTCTACGATGTTCACCTTCCTAGGATCATCATCTTCATTGACATTTATATTGTAACATCCTTGCAATTTCTGAAGAGGCGCATTCCATTCATGCTCTTCTTGCTCCATAGGGAGGCTAGGTGCCTCCTCAAATAATTTTTGTCGTACAACCTTACAGCCTGTAAATATTGATCTACCATAGGGTACTGACTTTCAAACAAGAATTTAGCTATGAATTTATGTGTCATACCTTGCCAATCTGCAGTGGTGAGGTGCAGTTCCGCTTCAAGGTACTAGTTGATAGGTGTTGTGTCTAGAGTATTGATGAATTTATGCACCCACTGCTCTTGAGGAATGTAGCTCCAGGCCTCCTCACATCTTCGCACATGGTATTTCAGACATCTTTGACTTGTGTACCTAACTTCGCATCCTTCGACTTGTTCTGAAAATCGCGTGTCATCAAAGTGAAACATTGTATCCAGTTCGTGATGTTCCTTTTATGTGTTCCCCACCATCTTTTTGGAGTATCTTTCAAAGCCTCATCTAGTGCCAACAGTCTCTATTGCACTGGTACATTTTCTTAAAATTCCAATAAGAAAGTTTCTAAGTGATTCAAACCATCAAACGTGGGTAAATTACTTACTGTTGTGTCGATCCAGTGAACTTATCTGGTCAATCTAGCACATCTCCATGCAGAAAATTCATACATCTTGTTCTGCCAGTTCTCTAGTGCTTCTTTCGAGTCTCATGAGTATGTACTGTCACTTCATCAACTTAAATTCCCATCTGTTGTAGGATTAATGTAATCCTATTGTCTTGTGGTCAATATTTATATATTCTCTAGCTCATATGCGTGGTCCTCTTCTCTAATGTGCTCTGTGTATCTGGGACCTTCATCAGGATCCAAAGGTGCAATGACCCTAAGGCCAACTCCTTCAAATGTCATTCTTCTTTTCTTCAAGTCAACAATAGTAGAATTGTTGAAAGCCCAATCAATTCCTAACAACACGGGATAAGGATAGTTATCATCGACTATCTCAATCATCTCGAAGTCCACAAATGTTCCTACCCCATCGATATCCATAGGGACATGTTCCAGTCTTCCGAAGGGGCTCACAACCTATTGATTGGCCATCCTAAACCTGATGGGGGAATATATCAACTTAGGTTTTCCCATCAGTTCCCATGTCTTCTTCGTCATAACATTGACCTCTGATCTTAAGTCAAGGACCACATAATCTATATCATATTCTCCAATTTGAGAGTTAAGGTGTAGTTCGTTATTTTTCCTTCTCTTTTTCGATAGTTGATGTACTTCTTTATTCAATAGAGGATCTACCTTTCCTAGCTCATACTATCTGATCAAGTTTTGGAGCTCTTGTACATCACTCTCATCCTTTATCAAATTAGTACAAGTGCATAAGCATTCCATGAGTCTACTTACCTCTTTTCCTTCTCCAAGCGAAGCATACTGATCAAAGGCCAGGGGCATTCCACATTCTCTCACTTTTGGTTGTGCCTTTGATGAAGAATCCTTATTTTTTCTAAACTCTTTTCTTTCCTCTTCAAATGTCTGCTTCTCTCTCTTTGGATCAAACTCTTCTGTCTTCTCTGCAGCTTTTCTGACTCCTGATTTTTCTGTAGTCTTCCCTGGAGTCACCATGTCTTATCTTGTAGCAGTGCCTCCTCTAGTGATAACAATGAATCTGGGATATGCTCCACGAGGTTCTGCTATGATTAGTTGTACTTTTTGGTTTCCTCCTGATCTTTCCTAAAGTTTGGATAACAACGTAAGACAATATTCTATGACATGTTCAAATGAATTACAGTAACTGCAAGTGGTACAAGGGTTCTGACAGTCCCTTGCCAAATGACCTAGATGTGTGCAGTTATAAAAAATGATATGACCTCTACCTTGAACCATACCTCCTCCACGTCCTCTTCCTCTGAATCCACCATGAGGGTTGAAGTTTTCTCTTCCAGGGGAATTATACTATGTAGTGTTCCCTTCTTGTTGTACTTTTCCTTGAATTTTGTATATATCCCTTGACATTTCATGCATGAGGTCATAGGCCCTACAATCCCTATAATCATGCCCTACCGACTTATAGAATGTGAAATATAGATTTGTGGGTGTCTGAACATATTTTTTCATGTAATAACATTCACCAGGGCGATGTTTATTTCTACATATATCACACCAAGGTAAGGTAACTTACTTTAAATGGATCAGAGCTCCATAATCCAAGTATTCATGAAATAGGAGATAGTTCTCCTTGTCCTGGTCTTCCGACTTGCATCTGATACACCAGATGTCTTCTCTTTTATCTTTTCCCTTGTCTTTTTTCATATCCTCAACCTATTGTGATACGATAGTTAGCTGACTCAAAATTTGACTCATAACTGAGCTGGATTCTCCCATAGGGGATGATTCTAGATTCATGGAAATCTCCAGTGCCTTAGCCTATGAAGTGATCTTTTGTTGCATTAGAGGGACTCTGATGTGTGGTAAAAGGGAAACAATGAACCATTCCTTGTTCTTCTTGTTTGGGATCTGAAAATTCAGCCGACCCGTTAAGGTTTTAAACCTATGATCAAACTCCCAAACAAGTTTATCTATTCTCTTCTTGATTTCTTTCAACTTTGTAATGCATTGTGACTCTGACTTGGGTTTCCTAAATTCTGCAACCAATGAATTATTGATCTCATTCAATGGTAGGCTGTGCAATTCCTTGGACAAGTTTCATATACCATCTCAGTGCACAGTCTCTCAAGGTAGTACTAAACTAAGCTCGTTTAACAGCTTCATCGGTGACATTATTAATACTCCATACAACTTCACATAGAAACTGGTGTTGATCAAGATCTTCAAATCCATCTCCTCTAAAGTTGGGTAACCTCATCTCATCTCCCATAGATATTCCTAGGTTTCTTGACTAAGTGTGCGCTAAACCACTTGTACCTGTGCTCTGAGTGATCTAATAACTTAGGTTACTCTGGTTACTTAATGCTGCTAAAACAACAAGGGGTGTAATAGCACTTACTTCAATAGTCTGTGCAGTCCTTGAAGTTTCTAACTCTTCTCGGCGAGGTTCTTCAGTCTGCTCTTCTTCTTCCCTAGCGGACTTTGAATGTTCCTCTTTTAACAACTCTTCTTCTTCTCCACTGTAGAACCCTTCTTCTTGTGCTAGTTCATGAATCTGATCAAACAAGTTCATTAGAGGAACTTATCTGAAGGTACTCCCACTATGTGTGTGTGTTGGATCTCTGTGTCATTGTCATTGTCTGAATTCTTAAACATTAGATTTCTCAGTCTAACCTACTACTGTATCTTCAATATGTTCTTCTCATGCAATAGCATCTTGATATTCAACTTCAAGAAGTGTAAAAAATTTCCTCTAGGTCCTTTAAAGAAATATCTCTCTGCTTGGATATATGATTCTACCCTATCAATAGAAAACTCTATGATATACCCTCCAATGGTACTATCAAACAAGTGATCTACTTCTCTTGACATGGCGTTATCAACTCTTTTGACCTTATTGATCAACGTCAATGTCCAAACCACAGACAGTCTAGATTTGATCTCAAAATAGGTGTCTGCTAATATGGCCAACCACTCATATAGCTCCTTATGAATTCCTCCAAAACAAATCTCTTGTATATCAGTAAAGATATACCTTCCCAACTAGTCTTTTGTGCTAATATTAGGGTTCTTATTCTGAGCTTCTGCGAAGTCCTTTTCTTGTTCTTTTATCCACTTATGAATCTCTTTCTTCGATGGAAACCACCTTGACATTCCCTCAAGAAGATCCTGATCCCGACAACAGAACCATTTTTTGGCACATGGGAAGACCTAGGGTTCAACTCTAATAGTGCACCAAGAAGCGCTAACTACTGGCCCTTTTGGCAAAACCTGTGAAGCAGATGCAATCTCACCTGAAGTATCGATAGGGGGTTCCAAGACACAGGTGTCTACAACCAGAGGAAATGCAAGTGGAATCAAGGCAATCACACAAGGAGATTAGTCTATTCTTTCCAAACATAAACCTACTTCACACAAAGATATATTAGATATAACATACTAATAGTGCAACATCAAAGTAACAAAGAAAAGAACATAGCACCAATCACACACAACAACACAATATACGTGGTTCACCCTCTCCCTAGAGCTACGTCCAAAAAACTCTTCTTTATAATATATCAGGTGAAATCTTACAGTTATATCTTCTCTCTTAGCTTCTAGATCTCTCTCTTCCTCTCTTCTCTCTCTATCTCCCTTCCTTGTGCAACCAGTTGCAAGGTTGATCTTCACACCCAGCTGAAGATCTTACAACATAGACTTCTCTCACCACACAATACTCCTCTCTCAGTAATAAAAACAATCACTCATCATCACATAATCGAACCCATATCAAGTCCTCTTTGACCTTTATTTATACATTACAATATCTCACTGACAACCTTAGGCCGAAGCCTAGGTGTCAAAACCCTAGATTCCAAAACCTTAGATATCAAAACCCTAGGCCAACTTGACCCACATTTTTTGGGCTTCACCAGCTTGTCTTTCCTTCATTCCCGCGAGGTTCTCCAAAGCATCTACCGGTGGATTTTTTCCACTTGCTGAGTTGTCCATGATCCATCTTCCTTGTTGATCTGTCATCCTCGATCTCCTCGTCCAACTACTTTCTTTCTCTTACTTTGCTCCTTCTTTTTTGCTCTTTTTCTCACTTCGACCTAGTAACAGTCACAGTGTCTTCCATGCAATTCACATTTTGCCTTTTCTTCTGTAATATTGGCTTTCTTCCATAACCAAGGGCCAACAAATTTCTTCACATGTAATTTTCATACAGTCAATCAATCATTTTATTTCGAAGATCAAGTGGATTATTTTTATGTATTGAAAGATTAATAAACATCTAAGTATTTTTTAGATCAAGTTGGTATCAGAGAATGTTTGACGAGTATTTTTCAAGTGGATGATTACAAGAGCCAAAATCAAACTTGGTAAAGGAAAACTTGCAAGTTATGAGTCTGAGATTGAAAATAGATCTTGAAGACATAATATGGATTCTAAAAAAGGAGAAGAAGAAAACCAGCCGATGAGTCATGAAGAGATCAGAGCTACGCTTGAATCACTGAAAGAAACAATAGATTAGTTAGAACAAATAATTCAAAAGCCTTTAAGTACAAAATCTTCTTTAAAAGGAGGAGGAGGTGAAGGTGGTGGACCTTCAGAGCCCCTTTCCCCTTCCTTCTCATCATCATCAGTTTCTTCTGAAGTGAGTAAACATTATTCTCGTCGAAAGAAGTCCTATAAGAATCCCGAGCTTAATATTCCATTACTAAAATTGGATGTCAAGTTTGAATTTATGACCTATGATGGACAATTGATATGTCTATTGCAAGGTTCAAAAGATCATGGATGAGGCTACAAAGATAAAGTTAGTTTCTCTTCGACTAAGTGGAACTTCCATAATATGGTGGGAGAGTAAGATGCAAGTTGATCTTGTTAAAAAGGGTAAAGTAATATTTTCCTAGGATAAGTTTCCTAAGGCTACACAGAAACAATTCTATCCATTGGAACATAAACAAACGACAATGATCGAGTGGCAACATATAATACAAGGTAAAGAAAAAAATATTCAGGTATATACATAGGAATTCAAAAAGAAGGAATTATCACTAGGAATTGCATTGTATACTCACAAAACTCTTCTAAAGTATATTGGTGGCACACATTCATATCTTCTTCACTTTTCTAATTTTTATCCCTACTAACATTGATAAGGTGTTAGTACAAGCTACAAATCTAGAGGCTAGTAAGGGTAAGCTTGCGAGAAAATATACGAATCCATTCAAGTTTGAGAAGAAACCGAAAGGTAAATGAAAGAGCAAGAAATCAGCCACAATGAATAAATTTGAGGGAAGACCTACATGTTCCCACTATAATAAAAAGGGACATGAGGAATCACAATGTTGGAAGCTACATCCAAAATTACAACCAAGAGAATTCAAGGATAAAGGGAAGAAAAATATTGTTCCATCAACTCATCAGGATCTAGGGTCAGATTCTAGATATGAATCCAAGATCATGGCCATATGAAGAAAATATATATCAGCTATCAATTCAAATTCTTTAGTTCAATCCGCCAAAACAAAAGTGATATTGATCAAAAGAAGAGAAGCAAGCTTTTCATGTTAGAGTTATATTCAAGAATACTAAGGTAGATACTTTATCTGATAGTAGATATCAAGTTAACCTAATATATAAAGTAGTTTTTAAGAAGCTCGAATTGAAGATGACACCTCACAAAAATCTATATCCATTAGGTTGGGTGTGTGATGATGCTAATTTGAAAGTAACAAAGTAGTGTAAGATCATGTTTTCAATTACAACTATGTTCATTGATGAGGCCGAGTTAGATGTTGTGCCTCTTGAAATTTGTGACATTGTCTTGGGTAGTCCATATATATTTGACAGGAAGGTTGTGTTCTATCGAGAAGAAAAAATATATCATATTTTCAAGGATGGGGTTGAATATATTGTCAGAGCTCATCACATCAAAACTAATGTTTCTTTAGTGGCATAGGGAAAATGAAGAGACTTGTGAGCACAAGTAAATATTGTGTTCTCATGATAGTGAAACATAAAGAAGAACATATAAAAGATACTTTATCAAGTTTTGATCCAAATCATAAATAGGAGATGATCAACATAATATCTAATTATGACGAGTTGTTTCAGGAACCTATAGGGTTACCTCCTAAAAGATAGGTTGAACATGAAATATATTTGCAACAAGATGCTCCTCTTCTGAATATTGGAATGTACAGATCATCAGTAATATAGAATGCAGAAATAAAGAAGCAAGCTCAGGAGCTTCTCAATAAAGGAATAATCAGACCAAGCTCCTCTCTGTGTGGTTCTCCTATTGTTTTAGTTCCGAAAAAAGATGGCACATGCAGGATGTGTATTGATATTCGATCCTCGAACAAGATTATGGTAAAGAACTATTATCCTCTTCCCATAATAGATGACTTATTATATCATTTAAAGAATGTTGTGTATTTCATTAAGTTGGACTTAAGAAGTAGTTACCATCATATTATAATTGCAGAAGGAGACATATGGAAAACTTCTTTCAAGACCAAGTAAGGCTTGTTCAAATGGTTGGTTATGCCATTTGGGTTATGTAACACACCAGGAACCTTTATGAGGGTGATGAATTATGTGTTTTGACCCAAAATAGATGATTTTTTTATTGTATATCTAGATGATATGTTTATCTTTATTCGAAGATGGGAAGATCATATAAAGCATGTTAAGACAATATTTGAACTCTTGAAGAAGGAGAAGTTGTATATCAAGTTATCTAAATGTGAATTTGGAAAAACGTCTCTGGTATATCTGGGATATATTGTAGGGAATGGCTAGTTAAAGATATATCCCACAAATGTAGAAGTCATTGTAAAATGTACCAATCCAATTACTGCCACTGAAGTCAGGAGCTTCTTAGGAACAATACAATACTGGAGGAAATTCATTGCTAATTTCTCATACATAGCAACACCTATTGTTGGTGCAAGCCTATTTTAGGAGGAAACTCTATTTTGGGTGCATGCCTATTTTTAGAGAGAATGATATATTTTTGGAGCACACACCATAGGTGGTGGAAAAGAAACAGGAAAGAAAAAGAAGGAAAATCAACATGCAGAAAAAGAAGGAAAAGCAACATGTAGAAGGAGGAAAAGTAGCATGGCGTGCATGCAGATAGACCTAACCATGTTAGGGTTAGGGTTTTTGACATCAATTTAATGGATATAAGCCAATAGAATAGTATAAATAAAGTCTTACGAGATCTAGGAGATGTTGGTTATTGGTTTATTAGTCGGGGAGATATAGTGTTGAGTTGAATAAGCTAGATGTTGAGGGTTAGGTCATAGGATGTGGATCTTGGTGTGATCTAGTCCACCTCATAGAGGGTTCTTACCCTCCTTTTTATTGTAATCCTGAAGATGTAATGTGCAGAACACAGATTTTGTAGAAGAATGAATAAAAAAGAAGAGACAAATATTTGTGGACGTAGCCCCAGGGGGGGTGAACCATGGTAAATATAGTGTGTTAATGTGTTTGAATGGTTTCTTTGATGTTATGTTATGAATCAGTTACATAATGAATGGTGATATAGCTAACCATAACATGAATACATATTTATATGAATGTATGAACACTATCTTAGATTAATGAATAATAATAATGAGACATGAGGAAAAGAATCAATAGATAGTTCCAATCCCTTCCTAGACTGCAAACACTTGAGTATTGCAGTCCCCCATAAAGCTATCTCGGGTGAGACTATGTTGTGCACTCTATGTGCAACGTTTCCTTCTGGTTTACCAGGAAGACCGATAGTTTGAGGGTTTTTTTGGAAATCTATTAAGATCATAACCTAGGTCAGTTCAAGCATCCAACAAATGGTTTTGTTGTCGGCTGGAATTGAACATGATTGAATCGAAGGGATCTGTTGAAGAAAAGCACAGAGAATGAAAGCATAGAAGGGAATTTTCAGGCCATGGAATCCATGGAAGGTGGATATTGAAATATGGTTAAGGACAAAGGAACTTGAGTTTGCACAGAAGGACAACAGAAACCCTAAATTTACACCACACAAATATCTCGACAAATATGTGTTTAGCGACTTGCATGAAGTACTTTTCTATGAATTCACGCATCTGTTGTAGGAGTGTTTATTGAGATTGAAGGAAAAATATCCTACAAATTGGATTAGACAGCTACAGTGGAATCCTGTGGAGATCACATAGTTTTATCAAGTCAATAATAAATTTACGTGCACAATAGATTTTTGGTTAGACAATATTACAATTTATTGCAGGGTTTATCATTGAATTTGTAGTATATACCATGAAGTTATACACTACTACAAAGCAGGATTTTCTGAAAGGATGTTGGGGTTTTACTTCTTTTTTACTTCTTATTGGGCTGACTCAGGTTCGTATCTCAACATGTTTCCAACAAAAACCCTAAATAACTATCAGCCCTCCTGGTAAACCAAAAGGCAATGTTGCGCACAAGGTGCACAATGTAGTCTCACCCGAGATAGATTTTATGGGAGACTGAAATACCTAGGTGTTTGCAGTTTAGGAATGGGTGGGGATTTGTGGTTGTGTTCTTCCTTCTTTATGCATTAACCTTGTTAATTATTTAAGTATTTCTAGGATTTATTCATCTTTATCCTTATGCATGCATGCTGATACATCTATTTTAATCATTATTTTATAAGATAATCATTAAAAGAAGTAAACATTCATTAAACATCACACAGAAAATAAGTTTTACCATGGTTCACTCCCTCCTGGGGCTACGTCCACAAAGATCTGAATTCTCTGCTCTTTTATTTAATTTGCTGCAAAGTATTATGTTGCACATGTTACATATTGGTAATACAATCAAGATTGAGGGTGGGAACCCTCTGTGAGGTAGAATAGATCACACCAAGCTCCTCATCCTATGAACTAACCCTAAAAAATATCCCTTACATGACTCTTCTCCAAAATTATTACAATCCACAATCCCACAAAGTGATATGATCATTTTCTTTCCTTAATTGCCATCCCATTTTCTAGACCTCCTAAGTTCTTATTTATACTATTTTACATGCTTATAGCCGTTAAAATCCTTATCTAAAACCATAACCCTATTCCAATTATGCTTGTCTTCTTGTGGGCCATGTTGCTTTTCCTCCTGCATGTTACTTTTCCTTCTTTTTCTACATGCTTCTTTCTTGCCACTTGTTGCGCATGCTCAAAAATCAGATCTTCCTTTCCAAAAATAGATATTTATTCAAAATAGATCCTTCTCCAAAAGTAGTCCTGTGCTCGGAATAGACTTCCTTTCTCAAAATAGGCCTATGCCCAATAGGACCCCAAAATGGACATCTGCCTCATCCCGAGCCACTCATGTTGTGCACGCTCCCTGTACAGCCTTTGCCAAACTGTGAAACTTTCCTTCTAATTCTTCCCCTTTTTCTCTAGCTTGAGTAGCTTTATCTATGAGATCCTCTATTCCCTTCCCTGTGATAAGTTCCTTCATAGACTCTATTCTCTTGTCATGATCCTAATCCATCCTTGTCTTCTCCTCCTCTAGTTCCACAATTATTTGTGGTGCTTTCTCCTGAAGAGGTTCTAACTAGCCTTACCTTGTGTGCTTGTTATTTTGCGTAGTCTTCAATTATGTATGTAGGGTCTTCATCTCTTGCATGCCCTTCAATCGATCTATAATGCTCATGGCATTTTTTCATTGCTTTAGATATCCAATTGTAGAGTTGATTTCATCCTCTTGTTGGTCTAGTTGTTGGACCTTATCATCTTCCTCCAATGTTGTCCATAGTTGCACGGTACTGTCAAAACGTTCTACGACCTTTTTAACTACTTTCTCCATAATTTTCACTTGCATTGATACCTTTTGTTCCCTTTCAGCTGTGACTTTGGCAGGAGTAGTTGGAGTTAATTTTTATTTGAGTTGCTCAATATCCTTCTTATAGTCTTCGAGCATCTGTGCGATGATTTGAATCTGTTCTTCAACACTGGTCATGGCTTCCTACACGTTGTCTAGAATTTTTGTGAATACTTCCTTCAACTTCTGCTCCAATTTATCTACATGCTAATTATCCTCTTGTGTCTCTAGATTGACATGCTCTACCACTAGTTCTAGTGCATCATTTCCATCTCTGGTTACTTGTAATTTTGCTATCTCTGCTCTGGCTTGTGATTTCACTTCTTCTGTGATATTGACTTGTAGATTGTATAGTTCCTTTGTTGATATTTTTGTTAGATAATCCAAAATACAATTATCATAGTTTATAAAGTTAGAAT
>SNQJ01S0060399.1:33571-50522 GCA_010110895.2 Picea sitchensis
CTTCTTCAGTGTTTTGGCATGCAGGATTGTAAACCATCTCTTACCCCTATGGAACAAAACTTGAAACTTTCAAAATTTGAAGGGGGGGAATTGGTAGACAACACTCTTTATAGACAGTTGATTGGCAGCTTGATTTATTTGACCAACACTCGCCTAGATCTATCTTATGCAGTCAGTATTGTTTCTCTCTTTATGCAACAACCACAAGACAGCCACTGGAATGCAGCTAAAAGAGTTCTTCGATATATCCAAGGAACAAAAGATTTTGGTCTTCTTTACAAAAGACTAAAATTTTTGTACTTGGTGGTTTTTCAGATGCTGATTTGGCAGGGAGTATTGATGATCACGCATCAACATCAGGTTATTTAATGAACATGGGTTTAGCAGAAGTATCTTGGAATTGTAAGAAACAAGCTACAGTTGCTACTTCTACAGTAGAAGCATAATACATCTTAGCATGGGAAGCAACATGTGAAATTGTTTGGTTACGCAGGATTTTACAGGGCTTGGGCATTTCTCAAGAAGAAGCTACATCATTATTCATCGACAGCCAGTCATCCATTAATCTTGCCAAGAATCCAGTTTTTCATTCAAAGACAAAGCATGTGGACACCAAGTATCATCATATCATATCGCTTATTGAAAAGGATGTGATCAAGCCAATTTATTGTCCTTCAGAAGATTAGATCTCTGACATTTTCACGAAACCTCTTGGCAGAATAAAATTAACTAAGTTCAAGGATGAACTTGGTATCTGTTGTAATGTATTTTTGGATCATAGGGGGTAATGTTAGATAATCCAAAATACAATTATCATANNTTATAAAGTTAGAATAAATTGATTATTAATTTAGAATATTAAATTAATAATCTAGAATATTTGATAAATAAATGTAGACTTTTAGAGATACATTATTGTTGTAAAAGATATGACTCTAGAGAGGTGTCGTATCTTAGGCTCTAAATTAGGATTTTTGTTTTAAGTTTTTTAAGATAGCATTTATTGTAAATGGACACTTTTTTATTTAATAAGTGATCCATATCTTGAGTTTGTTAGGACTTTTAGCTTATATATAGCTCATTGCAAGAGTATTGAGTTGTTGGAGTGTAAACTCTTGCAATGTCTCTTATGTAATTTATTTTCTTATTAATAAAATTGTGTGTCTGAGGACACTTCGGCCATTAATTTTATCCAATACCAATTGTACCTAAATGAGGTCTTTAAGTGTCATCTGGGCTATGGCCTCATTGACCTACATCATATATGTTGTCATCTGGAAGCTAGGAATTGCTTGCAGAACAATTTGGATTGTGTCTTCTTCGTTCTGTGTGGTCCTGTCCCCTGCTTTTGTCGCTCGGGGGATTGATTATGCTCCCCTTTATTGAATTTATTCTCTTTTATTTGTTCTAGGACCTTCTTAATGTCATCCAAATCGTTCCTTATCCTCCCTCTTTGGTTCTCGACCTCCTCAAACTCTTCTGCTACATGGTCGTGTACCCTCTCTGCATCAATAGAAAAATAATCCTCGGTGATTATGTGTTCTGGGATTTGTTTGTGGACCTTGGCCTTCTTATGTGGTCCACTTAGATGTATGATTGGCCATTTGGGTGGCCTAGTCCCTTGTGGAGTAGTTGTCGATGGGGTTTCCTATGTCATTGTGTCCCCCCTTCCTTGTGCTTACTAAGTTGGGGCATTATCCTTCTTTCCCATCTACCCGTCCTTATTTGGGGCATTGCCCTTCTTCTGTTGCACTGTATTTTGGCCAGGATTCCCCTGCTGTGTTGGTTTCTTGGTCGCGACACTGCCTCCTGCAAATGTCTTGGACAAAAATGATTCCACTTATTTTCCCTTGGGAATGTCCTTGGTGATGAATGGGATCTTCCATTCCTCTTTCTAGTCATTCATTGCCCATTCAACTTCCTCTACATTGATGAAAAATAAAATTTGTAGCCATTATTTGTTTGGATCCCTATGTGCCTGTATCCACATATTGTGTCGCATAGCCCTAAAGTTGGATATCCCTTGATACTGCACTATCACCTCGTTGTTACTTTCCAGGTGTTGGATATAGTTTCTTGCAGATCACTGAAATACTAAGCAAAAGTGATGGAATTATCACTTCTCCACTTTGGATCCGAAGTGCTTCCCAACTATGTGTACCATGTTGCATGACATCATCCTAATCTATCACAAAAATATGAGTAGGTGGGTGTTGACGATTAAAATTGCAATGAGGATTTCGCCCACAAACTATTGCTAAAGCCTATTATTTAAACTATGTTAATGATATATAATACTAGTAGGTAGGACCCCCTTGTAGACTGGAGGCTCAGAGATAGTCTTATCATACATTTTATGTTGGTGTTTTGATGTTTCTTACAAGGTTCTATATGATTGATGATGTAGTCTTGTTTTTGTTTGTGACAAAATGGCATATTGATAATGCATTTTATGTGTTGGTTTCATTATTCTAAACTCTAAATTCCATGTTAAGAATGGCTTATATTTACTGTTTTTACATTTGATATTGTCACCATGATTCATTACCTATTACACCTGCACAAGACACATGTTAGTAACCACAATAAACAAGAGCAATGGAAAGAGACTTATGAAAAAAATTCAAGAAGAGGAACTATACTATACTATGCTATGCTATGTGAAAATGAAATAAAAAGGAATTAGTGTTAGTCCTAACTAGCAATGGTTAGTGGCTATATGATTTATATTGATTTATATTAGGTGCATTTGATATATGTTATGGTATGGTTTTGGAAATGGTTAATATGGATTGGGGTGGTGCAATTGGAAAGCAATATGTGCAAGTTTCGATGCATGGAATTAATGGCATGGGATTAATGGTATGGTTTTGGATGGCTGTCATGTACTACGAAATTGAGTGGAGTGGAGGATGGAAGCGACGTTGTTATAGAAAGATTTTCCTCGCCCTATGCAATATTGCACACAAGGCCTTTCCATTTCCCTATGAAGACTTATCATCCCACTTTTGATAAATCCAAGGCTAAAAATACAAATTTTTCCACATGTATGCACCTTGCATGCTATACAATACATATGCATCTTTTGCTCCCACCTGCTTTGTGTACATCAGGGTTTGTGCCAAAAATGAAAATTAAATGTCAGTTTCCATGTCATGATGGGAGATATATGATCCTTGGCCTTCCATATATACCAAATGTTCCTTGACCGCCTGGAGTTCCATTTGAAGGCTATAAATGAATTGAGCTATGGAAAGAGGAGGAAGAATTCAAATTTGAGATCAAAGTTACTTTGGAGAATTTTACTTCATATTGAGTTTTCATCTCTTTGTCCTTTAAGTCTTAACATAGTGTTCAACCCCCAATCTCTTCCCATATTGATTGAGAAACTCATGCTCCACTATAGCCTGTGTACATCGGGATTTGTGCCAAAAAATGAAAATTAAATGTCGGGTTTCCATGTCATGATGGGAGATATATGATCCTTGGCCTTCCATATACTGGAAATGTTCTAACTTGACCCTTCAGTTCCATTTGAAGGCTATAAATGGGCCAATTCTGAGCTATGGAAAAGAGGAGGAAGAATTTAAATTTTAGAGCAAAGTTACTATGGAGAAATTATTACTTCATATTGAGTCTGCATCCCTTTGTCCTTTAAGTCTTAACATAGTGTTCAACCCCCAATCTCTTCCCTTATTTATGGAGAACCCCATTGTCTCCCTTCTATGAGATTACATTTGGTGGAGGATTGAAGTGGTGGAGGCCCAGCTAGAAGGAACTTATTTTCTCGGTTCCAAACCGTGTCGACACAAAAGTCTGCAATGTTTTCACTTCTGCTAATCATTTATTAGTAGAAATACTCCTTTACCATTTAATTGATATATTGAAAATATATGAGTTATTAGTCATAGGTGTATTTGTCATGTATATTAATGGATTATGCTATATAATGTGCTAACCTTTTATTTTATCACCATATGCTTTTTTTTCTTGTTTTTTGAGAACTAGTTGCAGGTACAAAGATTTGGGACAAAGTGCTCACCGATGGACATCATCGAACATCTGGATGATGTAGGCCTCTTTCTTACTCGCTTGCATATTGGTTTATATAACATGCTTTTGGGATAGAGTTGATTTATACAGTCACATCTGTTTGTTGTGGTTTACCCTAGCCATAGAGAGTTTTTCCCTCGTAACAGAATTGGCGACCATACTGGGGATTAATATTCTTTCTAAGGTTTTGGAGTACTTTTTCTCCTTACATTTCTCTCATTCCTTTTTGTTTCTTGTTGTATCACTGCTTGACAGTTTCTGTTCACTCTGGGTCTGAGTTTTCAACCTTTCTCCCTTACCTAGCCTTGTTTTGAAACATATACATGCTTTTGTCTTGACAGCCGTGTACATACGCGAGTTGTCTCTCTGCAAGATGCGTACATACACTATGGTTTCCTAAAAAATCACTTACATCATCTTTCCTTTCCTATTTTCTTGGTTTGGTGTTTGTTGGGTGGGATTTGATGTTTGTTGAGCCTTCTTAGGTCTCTGTAGTGCATGTTAAGTGTCTCTGGGATGACAGGAAATCTGTCTGGAGTTGAATTTTTGGGCGGAGTCTTTCTCATCACCTTTTCATTTTTATTGTCCTTGTACATTGGGCTGGGTGTTTTTCTTCTTGGTATTCTGCTCAAGTTATTTATTTCTATACATAGTAGAATTTATATATCAAGTTTTTTATCAGTCCTTGCATTTTCTTTTTTAGTATATTGAAAATAAAAGACAAATAGGCATTTTGCATTGCTTGCCATTTTTGTCTTTCGATTCCTTGTCATTAGCTTATTTCATTTAGTGAAAGATTTATTTTTTACTTCAGAATTGCAGAGTTGAAATTGAAAATTGCATTGGTTTTTAGAAGTATATCATTCATTGAAAGTTAAAGTTAGGAATTTGCATTATTTTCATATTTACTTTTCTTGCAGAGTCATAACATCATGAGTTTCACTACCATACCTTTTTGAGTAATCACGACCACTAAAATTAACGCTATAATTTAAAATTGATTAGTCACAATTTTATTTTCTAGGGTGCACAAACTATATTAGGATTTGGTGCCTTGGAATAGGATTTTGTGAGTAAAGTTCTCCAAGGAAATTAAATAAACATATGTGTCTGAGAAAAGAAGTGGAGAAATCCAGTGTATAATTGGTAATATCAGAAGGATCCACTCACACCAGAGTTAATCACGAAGTCATGCAAGGTTGGTTGAAGGGATATCCCCTTGATATCTTCTTAGAGTCATAGATATTTCTGGGGATATTTCTAGTGCCTTTACATCCATGAGAGGTGGTAGTTTCAAGGTTTCAGGCTTTGCTACCCTGCCCATATGGTGGACCTGACTTATGACTACTCGCCTTTTCATCAGTTATACATTGGTTTCTTAGTTTCTTGACTTAGGTGCCACATAGGTTACTTGCAGGGGTTATTCCACAGGTACCCTAGGTGAGATAAGGGTCAGACAACACACAACATTTATGGAGGATTACATCTCCAAGCGATCTGATCGACTAGTTGTTAAGCCCACGAGGGCCCTTATAACTGATCATGTTACCTCGAATCTTTAGTTGGGAGTCTCAGGCCCCTCTTGGGAAAGACATACCTTATTTAGGGAGGGAAACCACTCAACCACTTTACTCTGTCTGCATGCATATTGTCCATTTGACTTTTGGTATGCTCTTTGATTACCAATTATCCTTAGGATTCTATACTGAGTTTTCATTATCATGGATAGTGGAGTTCCTTTTGCTCCCTCTTCCACTACTACCCACCCTATGATGCCTACTCATTTCATGGGGACAAATCCTTCCACCTTTCATAATGGTATGCAGAAATATGATACCCACTCCACCCCTTCGGTCTCTAGTCATTTTCCTATTGATATGCCCTCACCTGTGCAATCCTCTCCCTAGTCCAATTATATGAATCCTAGCATTGGATCCGGGGGCACCATGGCCCCGATGCCTACGTCTTCATTTTATTTGAGTCATGTCCTTCAACCAACTCTGACTACGGGAGGTTGGAATGTCCCCTCTTATGGATCTAATCCTATCTATGCTCTTTTAGGAGCCAACACTTAGATGGGTGCCTATTCTACTTATTACACCCCATCCATGTATCCTTCATCCACCATGTCAGTTCCTTCAAATAATGTTTCCATGATAGGTCCTCATGTATCCCCAGGTATTTCATACGGGGAGAATCAATTTTATGGTTCGGGCTACCCTCTTTATGGAACCCCTTCACAAGGGAGAAATATATATCCTCACTCGAATAACTCTTATCATACCTCTGTCTCTTCGCAAAATTTAGTGATGATGCCCATACAAGCCTCTTCAGTGAAGGATACTATCTTTCCAGGTAGGGACAAGGGGTAAACCATGACCCTTCCTGGCCTACAATGTTTCAAAGAAAATATTTCCCTGGACCTTGGTATCAAATGCAACAACTCACCACTAGTTCAATCAATTTAAATCATACTAGAGCTCCATAACCAACCTTTTCCAGTCATGTTGGACATGGATCGACAACCTCTGCAAGTCATGTTGACAACCCGCACCCAACCTCTGCTAATCGCACTGGGGATATCACTCTAGTCACCATGAGTCTTATCAATGTCACATATCCAACCTCTCTACATCATGTAGGAGATGACTCTCTCACCTCTTCCAGTCACATTGATAGCATGTCACCAGCCATTGTGAACGACATTGTGGGCATCGAGAAGCCTAGACATCTCAGATGTAAACCTAAATTCCTTTGCAAGACTTGCGAAGGAGATAACTTAGCTCATTGTTGAGTAAATTGGTTGATTGGGAGTAAACGATAACATACAGTCACACGGATGCCTCTTTTCTTCATGCGTTGGTTTATGTGTTCCTACAACGTGGTATCAATTGAAGTTGGTGACTGTTATGTGTTGAATTTGTCCCAATCGAGATTATCACAAGTTGGAAAGTTGATGACTGTGACTTGGTTGTTTATTGTTTATGGTTTATGGGGACATCATGCATAATTTTTTTTTATTGCACCATCAGAGATGAAGCATGGGGTTTTTGTAATATGGTTTCATTGAAAATTTAATTGTTAATATTGTCAAAACAATGGAATTGGGCAAGTTTTAAAAGAGTATGTTCAATTTAGGAAAGACCTATGTCTATGTTTGAATTGGGGATTTACGAATTATGGGAATTAGTTGATATTATATAGAGATATATGCTGAACAAAGATGAAACAATATGACTGTGTGTTCCTGTGGATTTTTTTTTAAATAAAAAAGATAAGTAAATGAAAAGAAACAAGAATTCTATTAATAGGAAGGTTGAAAGGCATAGTGATTCTGAATATGATGATATACTGTGTTGATGAAAAAAGTTGAAGATTTAAATGTGGGATAGTGGAAAAGTTTTAACACACATTAATTGTTTAATTGGTCACTCCCTGCTCATCAACAAACATTAAATGATTTGTATGGATTGGATTGCATGAGTCTAATATGTTGTTGAGCCAAATTTTGTTTCATATTTAAAAGAGTTGTCATGTATGGTTGTTGAATAAAATATTTGCTAATCAATAATGCATATAGGAATGATCTTTTTCAATAGAGGTAGCCATGGTCGGGGTAACATAGGAAGAGGAAATTGGAATAGGGGACCTAGAAGGCCAAGGTTCTCCATACACTTTGATGCAGACTTGCAAGAGTTAGGAAAACTATTTCAAGATGGATGTTTTAACTAGATTGGGAAAGGAGTGGTCCAACATAGGCCTGAAAGGCCTCCCTTCCAAGCCCCATAGGTCCCTGGTATCCTAGTACCCCCTCATGTTTCACTACAACCTAAAATCCCTAAAAATGAAGGATGGAAAGAGATTGTCCACCCGACAGTCTCGCAACATCATGGCTAGCCTAACTTGTCTCTACCTACCCCTCCACCTATTAATAAAGTTGTCCAAGATACCCCTATCCACTCACCAGTATATTCTTTCCATGCAAGAAGAAGGTTATAAACTAAGGCCCACCATGCCCTTGACAAAGGAAAAAATGTTGCTGCCCCTTCCTCACCCTCAAATGACTCTGCCAAATCTGTGTCCTCCCGCATGCATTTGAGAGATTATTTTTCTCATGTGATCAGTGATATTAGGCCTAAAGGCTCCACACAGCCTAAGGAAAATTTAGACAGATCAAAAGGTGGTGGAAGAAACAAGAGAAATATTTTCTCCTAGAGTGGAAAATAAGTATTTTAACTTTTTTTATTTATTGATTGTTGAGAACAATTGACTTATGAAATTTTGGACAACGCATTATTTTTGGATATATGGTAATATATTTTTGGAAATAATTTTAATTATGATTGATATATGTTGGCCCTTGACCAAGTTTTGAGGAAACCTTGGTAAGGTTTGGACCACTTTTGGACTTCGATATGATGGTCGAAGATGGAGCACCCAGGCAGAGCTGAGATCACAAATCTCACTTGTTTTGCTCACTATGTGGACCCAGTAAGGGGTTCGATAGGTATTTTTTAATGGGTTATGGGATGTCATCCCATGGGTTCTCCCATGCATAGACCTTATTGTAAGGGATTGTAAAATTATAAATAAGAGTGTATTGTAGAAGACAACTGAAAAGAGGGGAAGTGGCTAAATGCAAGTAGTTTGAGTTTCTTTGTGCAACATAATGTGTATGTAAGGATATGTGCTTGATAGAGAAGTTGGCTCTATTCCTTGACCTAATTTTGGGAAGGAGGATCTGGTGCTCAGTGTGTATATCTCTTGTCTAGTGTGAATCTTGACTCTGTGGCTTATTGCACAGGATCAACTGAATGTAAGACATTGAAGGATAATAAACAAGGTGAAGCGATTGGTGGATGTAACCCCACATTGGGGTGAACCATGCATATATTCTGTCTTTGGTGTGATTTGTGTTGTGTTGTGCTTTTCATTTATCTTCTTAGTGCCTTTTTTATTATGTATGTTAGATAGATCTGTAGTTGCTTAGTGCTTTACTTGTGTTAAGGATGAATGGATGCTAGATACAACTTATGATGATAAGTTCTATGGGTATACTGTCATTTGTTACTATGTCGATCTATCCTTGGGTATGTTTTACGATGTTAATTAATCTAATGAACTAATGCATGTTGTTACTAAGTGTTAATAGAGTACTCTATGAAGTGTTGTTATCATAGATCTGTGTCCCAGCTTGGTTATAGACACCTGTGTCCTGTAACCCCCCCTGCTTCTACCTCAGGTGAGACTTCCCCTGCTCCATAGGTGTTGTTGAAAGGGATGGTAGTTAGGGTTTTGTTGGTGTGTTGTTGAGCGTTGAACCCTGGGTCTGCCCCTGTGCCAACAAATGGTTCCATTGTCAGGACCTGAAACTATGAATGCTAGGAACTAAAGTAAAGAAAAGAGAAGCTTTGTGCGTAGATCTGTTGCTAAAGTGTGCAGTACTCTACTTGAATTGCAAAGCATTTTTCTAAGAGAAAAATATGATCTGAAGAAAAGAGGTAAGCTTTGTGCTTTGATAAGAGTAATATAAGTGAAAATTCTTATTTCGAAAGGATGAATTCAAGTATGTTTAGTAGATTATGTCCTAGTATGAAGGCTAGGGCGTAGTTGGAAGAAAGATTTGATTTGAGTAAATTTAATAGAAATGAAGAAATATGTGTCATTCCTATGCATAGAAAGAATTTTTGGACTAACAAGTGGAGGCAGGAACCTAGAAAGAAGTTTTGCAGATTGCAGGTCCAACACTATGATCCTAGTGTGCAGTACAAAAAAGGTTCAGGAATGTTTAAAATAAAAAGAGGATTGAATTTGTGTTATAATTGCATAAGACTAGGACATCTTGCTAGGGAATTCCCTGGTGCAGGCCCTATGTGTCTCTGTTGTAATATTTTTAGTCATGAGGATGAGGATTGTCCAAGGATGATTTCTAAAGTCGAAAGGATGAACGTAAGACAAGAAAACTATGAATAAAGTCAAGAGACTAAAGGCATGTTAGAAAGTCATAAAGAGAAAGAATCAGAGAAATTTTAGACTACATTAGTACTGTTGAAATAAATAATGGATGTCCACAAAGATGTCAGTGACCTAGAAATGGGTTAAGTGACCTAGAGGATTAAATTATAAATAAGATAACAATGGTCTCTTGTAAAACATCCCTTTTGTGGATCAATGGAGAGATTCTTGTGAGAGCATCTTTGGTGAATATCTCTTGAGCATGATTGAAGATTTATTCTGAGAAAGAGAGTGTGAGGAGGATCTCATGGATGCATCAAATTTTGGGCAATATCAGAGATCTTGATGGCAAAAGTCTCAGAGCTTCAAAAACCCTAGTTTCTAATGTGTACGTGGGCTGTAATGGGCCAGGGTGCGTACATACGCGGGATGTATGAGGACATGGCGTGTATAATGGATATTTGTGTTTGAGTTGATGACTAGTAGTTGAATACTAAAAAAGGTTCCATATTTGCATTATATGAGCTCAGATTTGTCACTGAGACACTGGTATGGTTTCATTATTGTCTCAATGGATACTATTTCTTGAATTATTAGGGCATTCTTGGTATGGTTGCTATGATGTGGTTTATATTGGTTGATGGAGTGAGTAGCACTGTTATGATTTAGTATTGATATGATGGCTATAATATGTTGATTATTTAAGCATGATTGAGTAGCATTCATATTGATTGGTTGTGGAGCATGAGTAAGCCATTAAAGAGCTTGGATGTGTTGTGACTGGCTGGTGGTCAGTTTGGACTGTGAGAAATAGAAGTGAATGATAAATTGGTTGCATAGGATATGATTTTATCTTTAAGGATAAACCCTAAATAGCTCAGAAGCTATACGCATGTTGTTGTATACACTGGCTGCGTACATACATGGGTTGTAGTGATCTAGGGCACGTACACATGCGGGTTACACTACTGACAGGTCGTGTACCTATTTCATATTGATATTTGTTGAGGATTGTTGCCTCATCTCAATTGGTGATGAGTGTGTAAGATAAGTATTGCATTATAGAGTCGGTGCTCTTGTAGAGTTGTACTCTATTCAGTTGTCACTGAAAAACCCCAAGGATTGTAGTCTGTAATAAAAAGAAAAGTGTACATACATCTTGTGTTCTTTGTGTTCCTTGTGGTGATGACTTTTTGATGATATATTGTTGATATATTTTGTTGATATGTGTTCACATATAACTGGTTATAAATGACAACAATGAGTAATGAGTAAAATGTTGAATGCTAACTAATGAGTTTTATGAAAGAGGGAAGTTTTGGGAAAACGAGCCCCACACTCATTCACCCCCCCTCTAAGTGTGGTAGGTGTGTCCAACATTTTCCTACACATGATTAACTGAGAAAAGAAGAGAATTTATTGTGTATCGAGCTATGTTATCTGAAGCTAGACCTTGTCATCCAATTGTCTACCTCGCCTATCCATTCGCCTACCTCGACCCATCTGTTTAAAAGTGAGAATGTCGGGTGAACCTATTGAATTATGGAAGTCTGTTGAGGAGATATTCAAGAATCTAATGGATGACAAACCATTATTTGAAGGTGTCGAGGTGTCGTTGACTAGGGGAATATGTGTCATCGACTAGGGGACTGTAGGATTCCCCTTCAGCTGGACGACATTCTGGCCGTGTTAACCCCACGATTGAGAAGTAAATTAAGCATCGCGGTGATCTAGCTAATGCGAAGAAGATATCGTCGATCTTACCAGAGTATATACCACCTTTGGTTGGGACCGTTAACCATGACAAAATTCCCTGAGATTATGAGTACACCTTGATCACCCCATACATTTTGAAAGGAATACGCGTAGTTGAGAGTCAGTTAGGACAGATCCCACTACTGAAGAACATCGAATTCAATCTAGGAGGGAAAAATAAATATGCTATTCTAGCACCCGACCTCTTCTTGACGAAGTCAAATGGGAATAATCCTCGCCTCATCTCGCATCCATGGATTAAGGGACTGGCACAGTCCACTATGATGAATGTGATGAAGATTCCCCATTTTGGTCGTCACCGGGAGGTCAATGCTTGTGTTAAACTCATCTTGTCGTGATATCATGGTGGATACCTATGGATTGACCAGAGGATTATTGTGGATTTGACACTGATCCACCAAATTATAGGCTTGAGCATGAAGGGACCTGACCCTCAACAATTTTATCCAGGGAAGGCCTCAGACCACTCCTTGGCACAGTGCATCAAGGAAGCTTACGACGAAGTCAAAAAAGGAAAGAGAGGTTACAAGGTAGCCTCTATACAGGATGGTGCAGTGCACCTCACTTTCCAACTAATAGCTGGCATGATCATAAGGAATAACTACCCCACATAGGTCACCGAATTTGTGGTGGACCTCGCAGGAAAATGTGTGGAGGGAATGCAGATGAAATGAGTGAGCTACCTTGTAAATGAACTTGAGAAAGATTGTCGCGAAGCCCATGATTTGGGGTATGAATTCCACTTCAGTT
Source organism: Picea sitchensis (assembly GCA_010110895.2). NCBI lineage: Eukaryota > Viridiplantae > Streptophyta > Pinopsida > Pinales > Pinaceae > Picea > Picea sitchensis. The sequence goes on from SNQJ01S0060399.1 coordinate 46,106, forward strand.
GGATGATCATTTTGATCACATTTTTCACTTGGAAAATGCCTGAAGGATCCACCTTTATAGAGATCGAACCATAGGATCCATTGGTTGCTAGGTTTTTGACCTTATGTTACACTAACGATATAAAAAAGCAGTGGTAGTCCAATGTTGTGTTTCATGCATATTATCAACAATTGAAGGTTTCCATTGAATCATTTATGTGCATGACACTGTGCACCCTACACCAGTACAAACCACTAGAAATGTTCCATGCAAATTCACATTATATATATATATCACTATGTGTAGAGATGAGAGAAAGGAAGAAATACAGTCATACTATAAGTTGACAAATGAAGACATGGAGCAGATAAAAAAGGAATGGTCGGAGGAGCTCCTTGTACCTATCATTGATGCATAACTCTCCGACACTGACACCATAGGAAGACCCCTAGTCACCTGATTCGAGCATGTCAGACAATATAGTGGGATGAAGAAGAAGAAGAAGAATGAATAAATCCAAGATATAGAGACCGATGAGGAGGACAATGCCTCTGAAGAAAATGGATCCATCTCACCAGGAGGAGGAGGAGATGAATCAAATGGACAAGGAGGAGGTAATAAAGAAAAATAACAAGGAGGAGGTGAAGCTACACTGCCTCAACACCCCCCTAATGGAATAATAACATGGCAGAAGATGAAGGTTTCTCTAAAGAAACCTTTAGCTAGAAATAAGACACATGCTACTAAGCCCTAGTTAGAGGAAATGCTCACGAAGGATGATATCATTTTGTTCCACGAAGCTATGGAGGACACTTCTGAGGACATATTGTAGAGATATGGCATGAAGAAGGAAGATATATATGGAAGGGTCAAGAAGGAACTAAAGGAAGTACAACAAGCTATTAGTTTAGTGCACGCAATACCTACTATGCCCTCCTGGTCACAGAATACAGAATTGGGGGATGAACCTGTTAGCACTAGGAGTCACCTTCAGATTGCATGAAAGGAAATCCCAATACCCATCAATTTATATGTGAATGATAGAGTGTTTTAATGGTTCAAATGGAAAATGACTCAAATGGTAATGTTCTAACTCAGACAATAAGGCTAGCATGAACTAGCAATTAAGGTCTTGGATAAATTCTACCAGTAGTTTGGGAGTAAGTATGAACAGAGGGAATAATTGAGTTATAGGAGTGTAGGGACTACTGCAAACATCAGGTCTACAAAATTCGAAGGAAGAAAGTTTCTAATCACAAGATATTCTTGACATCATAAACTAAGAAATCTAAATAAACATCATGATAATTATAATGATCAAACATCCACCATCACATCACCACAATAATTCATGTGAATCCTTCAAAGCATGAACATTCAGCGACTGAAGCAAATAGACTGGAAAGGAAGCTAATTTCTATTAGCCAAAAAGTCTTAAGTCTAGTACATCACTAGATCATAGTCACTTCATCAAAATATTACAAAATAAAGGGAGCCTTGCTCAACCATCTGAACCTACTAAAGAAATTGATCTATCTATTTATAACAAGAAAGGGAGGCAACAACTGGAGGTACGAGCTGGCCTGTTTCCCTTGAAAATCTCTAAACATTTATTTGTTCTAACAACTAGAATAACAACCTATGCTATAAAACAGGGAAATGTTGGTGACTAATCCAGTCATTCTTTTAACTGCTTTGATCCTCTTTTGTTGCTTGGCTCCTGTTTTTTCATGTGTCCCTTTGGAGCCTGTAGTTTTCTTCAAAATGCTAGATGCTACTTTTGTAACTTTCTCCATTATTAAATTATCCAAAAATTTGTTGGCCTAGTCCTCCTAGATTCCTGGTGTTTGCTGGAAATTTCCTTGGGTAGAAAATTTGGGTAGTGCAAGGTAAAACAGAATAAGGAGAGAAGGAAGTGCTAAGGTGCTGCATATATGTGCCAACATTGGTCCTCTATTGAAATATTAGGTAGCACCTGTGTGTTGCACCTGTAAAATATTCGGTAATGCAATTAGGCAACGCCCCTGTGTGTTGCGCCTGTGTGTAAAATGCTCCCTTCCAAATATTACGTAGCACCTGTGGGTAGCGCCATTGTGTCACACCCTTATGTCGATTATTTTCTCTATGGAATATTATGCAGCACCTTTACGTAGCGTCACTTACGTTGTGTCTGCATACAAGTTTGGGTAGCATGGCCAAAACACAATGCCTTTCAATCTTGAATATGTACAGAGCAGTGTGTGTCCTTTCATGATGAAAAAACCATTTTACTTAGGTTCCTTGACCATACCATAGGTAATGCCTTTTACCACTGGGTTAAGCTATCACTTAGAAAAACTCAAAATCCATATAGCTAAACGCCTAGAAGCCTGTATAGATGGCACAACTAGTATGTGCATATCAGTTAACTCTCCCAAAAATAAATAATTCTAAAAAATGGGGCTTACCATTACTATCTATTTTTTCATTTTAACACTTAGCCTCACACTCTTTCTGGTATAAAGAGGATCTTCAATTGGCACAATGGACTTCTTTTTCCTAGCATTGACCGGCTTCTTCTGTGTAGTTGTGCTCTCCTTAGTTGTTGGTTTATCATCCTTGATGGCAGCTTCAACCAACACCTATAAATTCCTTTGGGCTACCTCATCTCGAAAGTGTTTTAGCTTTGCCTTTAACTTCCTTTTCTGAGACTGAAAGCCCCTGTTCTGTCTGTAAAGATTCTTCAGTTGTTTATGGACAAAGAGAGCCTTTCTCGCTACAAACCTTGCCAAGTCAAGGGTATGATTATAGCCAACCATGAGCTCTTCCATCTGAGCCAAGTGGACCTTGTCTTCTTCTTTAGGACAATCTATTTATTTCCTTGCATCTCTAAGATTCTTGATAAGTCTTTTGTAGCTTTGACTGTTAGGAGGGACAATGGCATGCTCAGTCTTAATAGGATTTTCCTCAGACTCTTCTTCCTCCTGCATGGGAAGTGTTTTGTCCACCTCATCAGGTTTCTCAGTGGCCTTACTTTTACCCTTCTTTCTCTGCACAATGGTTTCTTCATTTCTTCCCACAGGATCCTCGAAGTGTTTCACCAAGGTTTCCTCATTTCTCTCCAAAGGTCCTTTAGCACCTTTATCCTTCTTATTTTGTACAAGGGTTTCTAATTTATCCTCTATAGGATTTTCAATATTTTTCCCCTTGTTCCTTTGAATAGGGATCTTTGGTAGAGACTGCTCTCTATAATCCTCCTTGGGAATTGATGACCTTGTGAAAGGTCTTTTACCTTTGATTTCGACTACTAGAGGAGAATGGGAAAACATAAGATTCTTCCCTCTCTTATATGTAACTTTGGTAGAAGGAAGCACCTCTTCTAACCCTAGTGCAGAAGGTGATGAAAAATATCTGTGTGGAGAAGCAAAAAATCCCTCCTCAACTTCAATGACCTGCTTGTTTACTTCTAACACTTGAACAGGGGCTCTACCCTTTCTCTTCCTACTAGTCCCTGCTTTGGTAGCACTGGTAGGTGATAAAGAAATTGCCCTCTATGATTGAGCAGTGGGTGCTAGATCCAACTTAAAATGAGAGGTAACCACAAAGTGCTCCCATGAAATATATTTCTTGCCCAATTCCTCAAATACTAGCATTCCAATTAATCCAGAGTGGAAAAGGATAGAATCCACATCTTTAGATTTGGCATGTATTTTGTCTGACATCTTACTTATACTCCTCAACAAGTAATAAGGAATATTCATCTCAACATTACCAATAAAATGTAGCAACAATCTTATATGGTACTAGTATAATGTGTTGAATCTCCCTTCACAAGTAAAATATCTCGGTATGATCTTCAACAGTCTGTCAAATTGTTCAATCAATTGGCTCCTTGGCATACTTTTGGATAGGTCACTGGCTTGATATTTAGGTTTAAAGAGATCCTTTACATAAGATGAACTCAAAGCCATGGATTTGAAACACCTTTCACCTGTAATGGGGATTCTTGTTGCGGCTGAGATGGAGGCTTTAGTCACATCGAACTCCAAACCCCCAATATTAGTTTTCTTACCATGAAACTATGATGCAAACTATCTTGCTACCTCTAGATGGCCTCTCTGCATGTTCTGACAGAAGAAGAGGCACCCTACTCTTTGAAATGCCTCTCTTTCCATGGGTTATGTGTTAAAAATAATCATGTCCACTAGTTCTATCCTAACTATATTGCCTCCTTTATGTGCCTTCTTCGATTTAGGAGCTCCATGAATCAGACTGAGGGATTTGTAACAGTTTGGTAATGCTCAGGAGAATTTGAATGGGGTTTCAAGTATGCAAGGTTTACCCTATACATTTGAGTAAAATTTTTAATTTTGAGATGAAAGGAGTTAGAGGAAGTAGCGAGAGGTTAAGCAGTGCCTTTGGGTAGCGCAATGCATACATAGAGGATAGACTAGTCTAA
>SNQJ01S0060400.1:0-22815 GCA_010110895.2 Picea sitchensis
AACCCTAAAATGCACCACACAGGCTTACCTGGCATCAGGCCAACTCATGCCTCTTCCTAGCCAAAGCCATGCTGAACAAAACCTCAAAAAACCACTTAAATCAAGAAACCCGCGCCCTAACCTCTCACTGGGCGCGTTGGACCACTTGCTGGTCTTCTACTACATGCGGGTGACCGCGGGCTAGCCCACTACAGCCCGCGGTTACCTAACAAAGCAAAAAATCAGGAAAGTTTCCGCCGGGACGAAGAGCTTTTTCTCAGTTAACTGGAACTCCCAGCCATGCATGGCCGAGAGTTCGCCAAAAACCCTAGCTCCTTCTAGCCTATAATAGGAGGGGTAGAGGTACTATTCAATGGAGGAAAAATCATAGCAAAGAAACTCTGCCAAAATAGACAAGTCCATTATTGTCCCAACCCTTTAGCTTTTCCTCAAGCTTTAGGAGAATTAAAGCAAAGCAGTTGGAGGACAAGGAAGAGGAAGAGCCCAGGATCAGGATCGAGGAACGGTGGCCAGTATTGGTAATCATTGTAAGTTGATTCATATTGATATTAATGAAAAAGATACTTTTCCCGTCCCAAATACATGAGTCTCATCTATGTTATTTGATTTATGTTTTATCTCTAACCCTCTAGTAGATCAGTAGCATGCATGCGTAGTTTTGTCTTGATTGCAGGAAGCTTGGTGGAAGGANGGAGGATCTACTTCAACCGTCAATAAAAAGGTTAGTTGATTCTTCTCATGTTTGCCTGAGAAAAGGGGTTCTAGATTTGGGTAGGAGGTTAAAAGTAAACTTATGAAGGGTCATCATCTGTGTACAAGTTTAAAGCCCTAGATTGTTAGTCCGTAGGGTAGAATACCCCACAACACTGATACCACTTGATGTAGGCGTCAAGCTATTCCTCGACTCACCCGCTCATAGTATCAATTTCAAATCCCCTCTCTTTTAAGCCGAAGCGGCTCTTTAGATTCCCTCAGGAATCATTGTCAAATACCCGATCCACATGCCATTTATTCCCCCATCACGAATTCTTCCCCTATCATGACTTTTCCCCGACTCAAGTATCGGGGTTCGGGGTTCCAGACTTTCCACTGTCACAAACCACTATCCTCGTGAATCCCCAATCTCTGATTGCCGATGCGCACTTTTACTGCCTTATCCCCTCCTGACTAGGCTCGGGTCCATGTGACCATGCATCCATGACCGTGGCCTTACCTTCTCTTTCAGCTGCTCCTATCAGGATTTGTCCCAATCAGGAAATCGACACTTACGAAGTCATAGACAACGTGACTCGCAAATCCCCGATTCTCGATGGCTCAGTCAACGCTGACCTTCTCTCGCTGTATCGAGACTTTGGCTTTGTCGCGCTTTCAGAACCTCGCGCCTCGCGATTTTAACCTCCCAATATTTGGGTTTATAACTTGCGAGCCCCGATATCGCGAGGTCTTCGGTCTATGCCACCTGCATTCCACTTGTTATGTGGCCCCACACGTGAATCGATGATTGCTGAGATATCGCCCCTCGCGATCTCACAACTTTTGGCTCAAATCCTTACGGCTCCAACTCGCGAACCTCTGAATTTACGATATGTCGATGCCACCTATCGCCGACCCCCTACAAGGGCTGATCTTCCAACACTTTTCCTCCACTCACCGCTTCCTCTCCATTCTGTCGGGTATCGCGAAATCATGGTTTCTCCTACAACGATTCCATTGTGTGCAAGAACTCTGAAATGCTGAATCCCGACCCTCCCCGATCCTTGGATGTGTGTCCCACAGATTAACGGCTCCTACCATATCGGGAGATCACAAATCACGATGTCAACATACAAGGCTCCTGTATCCGGAATCTCGATTCTCCGATTCACGATCCTTGGGATCTCTTGCCATGTATTCCCCCTAAAATCAATGGTTGAGTTTCTTTCAAGAAATCACTGATCGCGATTCCTTCTTGTGAGAGTTATACGCCTCTGGAACCTCCCATTCTCCGATGAGTCAAGTCCCAATGAGCCCTGCTCCTGTTCTTCATGCTAAGGTTTAACCCGTGCGCAAATCCATACAATGTGACGGCTGACGAGATTTCGTTGATTTCTTCTGCGAACCCTAATCGTTGATCCCTCCCCTAGACGTGAATATTCAACGATCTATATTTCCTTTGCTGTCGATCCAACGGCTACTGTCGCTCCCTCCTAATCTTCGCACGTTCTTCCGAGACTTGGAAGAATTTCAACCTTTTAGAGGTCTCGACCTTTGCTTGCTCCTCTATGAACTCCATGACCTTGAGCCTCGTCGTGCATGTACAAACGCTTACTCCTCCTGAGATTCTTCTCCTATCGAATCCTCAAAGGATTCCTCCAACTCTTGCACTCCTTGCAGAGTCTTCACGCACCAGGGTGCTATCTCTTCTGAGCTTGTGTAAACACTTAGACCCCTTAGGGGATTTTGTCTTCTTCCTCCCTCAGATGGAGAATAAAACAGATGCCTCCCTGGCTATCCTTCGACTCAAGCGACCTCTAGCTGAGTTTCCGGGTATTTCAGTAACCCTGTGAGAATCCCTCAGTGGACTCTTCTTTCAAATAGCAGAACTCAGAGAGTTCTCTTCTCCTGTGTCGTCTACACACTTTCCTTGATGCCCTCCTGGCAGAGTATCTTCTCTACAGAACGTTCAACCGTTCTGTTTTCTATGCACTCCTTGCACTTGCTCAATACCTACCTGGAAGAGCTTCTCAGAATCCTCAGTGATTCTGGTCTTTCTCAAACTCTCAGCAGAGCTCCTTCCTTCAGCACCTTGTGCCTGCGCTCAATGCCCACTTGAAAGAGATCCTATAGAATCCTCAGTGATCATGTCTGCAACCATGTTCTCATACACAACCTTGCCTCCAAGGTGTTCAACAAACTTGAGGTCTTCCTTCTGAGCTGTTGATTTCAGTCCTGTGCCTCAGCACGTCTTCGTCTGACTCCTCGGAGTTCAGAAGTGCAACCTCAGTGCACCAACTCTTAGAACACTCAGCGTCCTGTCATACCCTCCTGGTATGAAGCCTCAAAGACCTCTCAAGCCTGAAATCAAACGAACTCCTACATAATGAAAAACTATAGCATACATTCACAACATATAAGAGAACACCATATAGACATCCATTAACACACAGAAAATGCAGGAAAAACTACTCTGTTATATTAACAATGGTAACAATGCCTGTATCTTTACAATGGTGTTTTTGAGCTCTCTCGACTCTCCTCAATTCTACCCTAGCTCAACTCAAAATGAGATGTGAAAATCTCTTTTACCTGAGGGCTCTTAGTGCTTCCCTCCAGGTTCACCTACTCTAATAAATTTCAATCAATGGTTGTCTATTCTGCTATCCAGAACTAGATCTCAACCAATCTAGCATTAAATCTGATCCTATCTAACACCTGCTCAAACGCACGGCTTTCCTGGCTCACCAGCCTAGAACATTTAATTACATTAATTTCGAATTTGAAATGAGGTTGCACCTCTCTTTCATATCTGAATGCATGCGCGCTGACGTGGCTGGATGGCTGGCTGTCTGACATGGAGCGATGCTCCTGCATCAAAATTTCATTTAAAGGGTTATATTAATTTATTTACATGAATATTTATAATGGAGAATGTTGAATATGAAATTTCTACCACAATTCTGAAATGTAATCTAGATTGTGTGACCTTCTCATCCTCATTTACAGAACATTCATCATCAATGTACATGTGTTTTTATGATATTCTGATATGTATGATCTCCGTGTCTTTTTACATTAGAATGGCTTCATGATTTTCCCATAGTAGTTTCCATTGCATAATATTGTTTCCTGTAGGGTAAAATCATGAACATGGGTTACACTTTTTCTTGTTTTATGAGAAACAAAACTATATTTTCAGAAGTTCTTCAACTTCCGGCATACAACATAATTTTATTTTTTTTAAATTTCACTTTAGAGTAAAAACAAAACTTGTGAATAATTTTGTTAGCTTTCAAATGACTATTTTTCAAATTTTTTTTATCACGATTTGATATGTCAATTTGAAAATTATTTAACAGTATGTTCCTTAAACATGAAATGAATAATAATCAGTTATTTTTTCCTACAACAATGAATCTATTATTAAGCTTATGTTTTTAAAAAACAAAATATAATGCAACATTCTACAAAGACTCTATTTTATTATGACTATAATTTTGAATCTAACAGATGAATATTATAATTTCTAGAATTTTTTTAAGTTGACCAAGCTGAAAATGTTGTAGATTTTAAACACATGTTTTTCTACACCTTGTATCTATCTTAATTTTTAATTAAAACTAAAATCTAAATATACCCTTTCGAAAATAACCGTTTAAATATTATGAATATATTTTATTCTAAATTTTTCACTATATATTTTAAGAGATACTAATATTTCATTTCACCGAATCATAATGTCTGCTGAAAAGATTATGTAGTGATTTCTTTTTTAAATTAAATAAAATTAGACAAAAATAAAGAAAGTGAAAACAAATTATAGGAATTGAAAGTAGATTCAATTTTGGAAATGATGGTGTCATTTTTGAAACCAAATTCTCAGTATTTGCAGGAGTTTGCAACCTCCGAAGTTCAGGTAAGATTGGGGAAATTCTCTTGTTTTTGTTTCCAGTCTCAATTTTATGTTTTCGACCGAAAAACTAATATTAGGACGAAAGACGAAAATCTAACGGAAACTGTCAAAATTGAACGGTTTCCAAGGTTTTCAGCCGAAAAAACCTTCTTTCGGCCAAAAGGTTGTTGAGTGAATTATGTCGGTCAGAATAAATGAAAAGACATGTCGTATCGTTTCATTTCTCGCCAAATTGTATAAATAGGCTTTCGGTTGAACACCTTTAACACAATTCATCGAATGGATAGACATATATGAGCTCAGGGATAAGGATTTCAAAGCATTTCTATTACTGATTGCAGCTGCATTCTTTTCTTTCTTTATTTCTTCCCTCTGTTCCATAGGCTTAATCGGAGGATCGATATCGATACATGACTATTTTCTAGAGCACCTAAACAAAGTTTTGAATCATCTTTTTGGTTTTTGTTGAATAAGGTAATTGATGTTTGTTCAAGTTTTTATTGGAAAAACAATTTATATGTTGAAAAATAAATGTTCAACATTTTTTCAAGGTGAAGTCTTTGTTGAACATATCTTTTACAGATAACTATATAAGTCATGGGAAACAAAAGTTTTCACAAGAGAAAATTTGATCACACTCGAGATGATACTCGCCAAATAGAACAAAGGAAAGAGCTTTACTCGAGAAAGAAACGAGAACGTTTAAATATTGAAGAAAGAAATGATGATATTGTGAATAGAGATTTTCAACAAGAAGAAGTTCAAACAGGTATGCATGCGCATATGATGATCGAGCACACGACACACATTGAGACTGTATTCAGAAAGTACAGAATTCAAAGTATAGAATTCAAATTTAAAATATTGTAAATAATATAATTGATTGTAATTACAATTTGATGTTTTTCAAAAAATATAAATAGATTTGTCTCATAATGTCAAAGAACACGTTCAAACCGAAATTGAAGAAGAAGACCTTAAAACGAAAACTGAAGCAGAAGATGAATCACCTATAGGTATGTACATAAATTTATATAGTACAAGATGAACACTCAAGTATATGTAATTTAGTGAATTTGTGTTTTGGTTATGTTTTTTAATAGAAACATTAAATTGAAATATGCAGGAGAATCTATTAACATTGACGATGAAATATTAGAAAATGTTGATACTGACAAATTTGAGAAGAAAAAAGCTAAGCATGATATAAGATATCGAACTAACAATATATATAATACATTTTTCAAAGATGAATCAATAACAGTACAAGCTCAAATTTTACTTTGTCTAATGAAGTCAAGAAAGTTAAAAGAAGCTACATCATTATTGGGTATTCAAAAGTCGACAAATGATACAAAGGTGAAACATAATGTCTTTAACAATATAACTAGTGTATTAAAAGCTTTTGGAAAATCTCGAAAAGAAGATGTTCGTGTTGCACGTAGAGCGATACAAACAACAGTTGTTTCATTTAGAAATATAAAATATCGTTTGACATGACACAGAAAAAACGATGGGAACGTCAAGAAAAAAATTGCACAAACATAGCAAATTTCGATTGCAAATAGATGTAAATGATGAATTGGTTTGTTGGACGGTGATTTATAGACAACCCTACAAAGATAGACTTGCAGAAAATGTTAAAGAATTGGCCCGTAATTGTTTGTTGGAAGAATCTCATGTTTCACCACATACAAGGGATGTGTTGCGATGAAGAATAGCACAAAAACAATATGGAAAACATCCAAAACATATATTGTCAATGAAAAAAACAGAGTTGTTAAATAAGTTCAAAGAAGAGCACAAAGAAGTTAAAATTTCCATTAATACATTTGTGCAACAAAAACCATGGTTTGTTAGACCCATCACTAATCATGACACTTGTTGTTGTCATTATCATGTCGAATTTGAGTTGTATTACGACACGTTTTTGGATTCTGGTAAACCTTTATGGCCAGGTTCACCTCCTCCTTCCACATTCTGTGTTTTTATATTTGAAATTCTATGTGAAAGAGAAGATGAGGATTTATTTTACAAAAAAAAATGTGTTGGTGGAAAGAAATGTGATCGTTGCAGAAATCTAATTTTGTTTCATTCAAAGTATCATATTGATATGAATGGTCAATCATTTTCTAATATAAGAGTCAATTGGAAGAGATATGAATATATCAAGAACACGGCTGCATATGCTTCAAATGTTATTTCAAAAAGGATTGATTTCAAAGTAGATAAAATCTGTGTGATAGATTTTTTGAAGAAGTTTGAGGAATAAATCTATAAATACACCAAGCATTCACATAGAGCTCGATGGAAAGATCTACAATTCAAACAATCCCGTGAAGTGTTTCTACCAGGGACAATTTTGTCTGTAGTTGATTTTGCTTAGAATTACACCTTCGCTGCACAAAAAGAAATACAGAGCGAATATTATCATTCTGATCAAGTCACGATATTTGTCCAAGTTCTATATAGACATGCTCAATGAATTCTTGATAACATAGAAAGCACCAACAAAAATCGACATGTTATTAAAGAATATCACTTTTATATAAGTGATGATCGAGCACACGACACACATTATGTACAACATTGTTTTGATATATTTTATGATTCATCGAAAGAACACGAAATCAGATTCGATCGACATTGGATATGGTCATATGGGTGTGTGGATCCATTCAAATATTCACGATCATTCTATTGGTTATGTCGTCTTCATAAACAATTTAACATTACACATTGTTGGAATTGTTTTGAGGTTGGTCATGGAAAAGGAGAGCACGAAGGTGCAGGGTCATGTATAAAATGATCACCTCGAAGGTATCACTTGAACCCTCATGTCGATCGATTTGAATCCGTTGAACAAGTTGTTGAATGGTGCAAAATGGTGCTAAGCCATGAATATAGTCCGTCAATGGATGTGCGCAGGTGTGTCTATATGTAAATTTTACATGTATGTACAAAGGATATATAAATTTGAACATGTTCAAATTTATATTGAATCTTCAATCATTTTCTTGAGATATTTCAAGTTAACAAGTTCTTGTCTTTTCTAGGTTTTTTTGGTATGCTATAATCCAAGATGTAAATAGATCAATCCCATATGATGCCAGGTCAATACCTGAGACATGAAAAATATATTCAGTTAAAAAAAAACCTTTTCAAAATAGGTTTGCATTTGATAGAAGAAATCAATCTTGATTTTGTTCAGTTTGTATAGAGGACACACAATCCATAGATATTTGCGAGAACGAAAATGTAGGATATGTTAAATCTTGGAGACATATCGAACTTAATGTAAAAGTGAAATTGTCACTTGCAAGCTAAGAGGAGATAGAATCAAATGAAATTATAGTGTTAGTTGATGGCGATAGAGTTTCTAATCTTGTTATAGAAGGTAATTTTTATGTTTAAATTTTTTCAAATAACTTGTAGATGTACTTGTGTGATAATCTAACACAAATTATTTGTTATCCAATATATCCAATTATTTGCAGGAAATGTTTTTTCCATGGTTGTACCATTAGACAACGCTGAAAACATGAAATATTATTTGATGTGATGCACAGAACAAAATATGAGGCTATTAGAAGATTTTGATGATAACGGTTTTATATATGAAAGAGGATCCATTGTATTGAAAGGATATTTTTTTCAAGAAACCCATCAAACCGATACTAATGTCCACTTTCAAAACTACCAGTCAGATGTCACAAGTTGTCAATATAGTCATTTGGTATGTGCAGTGCACATAAAGTTAATAGAAGTTCAATAAATAAATAAAAGTTAGAAAATGGAAAATGTCTAAAGTCGATCATGAACGAATAATTGAAGATGGAATACCATTACAATTCTTTTAAACAAGTGGCACATGTACATTCCAGAAATTTTTATTTTTCATTGAAAGTACATTCGAGAATTTGATGACTTATTTTGACTATTTTCAACCATATTTTCAAATAGGATATTTATAAAAAGGGTACATGTATAAAAATCTTCGGATCATTCTTAAAAAACACAGATAAAATATGGCTCAACCATATTTTATCGATGCTTATCAACCATTACACCAATCAAAATTATTTTATGAGCATTACACCAATCAAAATTGAGTTGTATACCTCTTGTGTAGTGAGCATTTTATTTTAAACTAAAAAATTGTTAAACAACATTTCTATTGAACACTTACTTTTTTGAATAGTATTTTTTTTTCATTTGATTTTAATAATATTGCACGGATTTTAAAAAAAGTTATAACATATTTTATATTTTCTATCGTAATAATATCTTGTTTCAAATTTTAACTCATTCTGATTTTTATTTCATTTTACTAGCATTAAATATAAATTAAAGTTGAATTGAACATCTCTTATATTTTGAATATTTTTTTTAATTGTTGTTCTCAAAATTAAAGAAAAGTTAAAATTATCTCTTTTATTTTGAGATTTTATTTTATTACTTGGGTATATGAACTTTGAGGTGAATATCTCTTCTAGATTTAGCATTTTCTTAATGAAGTTACATGATAAAATTAAAGAAGAGTTGATCATCTTTTCCATTTTAAGGTTTTATTTTACAATCACATCATTTTGAGCATTTTATTTTATCATTATCAAAAAAACCAAAAAAGAGTTGAACATCTCTTTTATCTAAATATTTTATTGTATAAACATTACCTATAACTAGTTTGGATCTCTTCTATCTTGAGAATTTTATTTTTATTATTATTGCACCAATCAAAGAAGAGTTGAACATCTCTTTTATCCCAGATTTGAGAGCATTGACTTCTTTAAGTGGTAATTTTTTTTTTTTAATTAATATTGTAACAACTAAAAACAATTTAAATATCTCTTTCACTTGTTGTAATAACACTTGACTAATAATATCATATATATACCAATATATTCATTCTAATTATTAAGTTTATTTACGTTTAAAATTTGAAATTATTTAGAATCGTCATTTTAATAATTAAGTTGATTTTCATGTAAACTTATTTAGAACTTGTTAATCATTAAAATTAAATTGTAACTAATAGATCTCTTTTCTAACAAAGTTAAGGAAATTAATACAACCTTGTCTAAAGTCAAGTGAATTAAATTGTGATTAATATATTTCTTCTCTAACAAAGTTAAGGAAATTAATACAACCTTGCCTAAAGTCAGGTGAAGACCCTTACAACAATGTGGGTTTATGTGAATAGTACTAAACCATAGCCTGCAAATCATTTTCCTAATGTAATTGTCTTTCATACATGTTATCTGAGTTGTACAAGGGGTATGTGTTGTTCTTTGGCATGTCTAAAACACAATGCTTGAATGCATACCTCCTCCTTTCAATTCCACATTGGTTACCTTATTCCAAAATCAAATACAAGTTTTCTGAAATGAAATTGATAGATCATGAAAATTTATTCTTTTTAGTGCAGTTCATACCAGCATAGGCTTTGCATGTTTAAATTTTTTTCTACTACCATATATTCTCAAATAAGTTTTGCATGGTTTAACGTGTTGTCTAAGTTGTCATATATTCTTAAATATATATGCAATGTTACAATCTTGTATGTTTGGTAGTTCCATTTTTTGTTGTCTATCTATTGAGTTTGCAATATTCTAAAATATATAAATAGTTCACATTCTTGTATTATTGACTTTGCATATTCTTAAATAGATAAATAATAGTTCACATTCTTGTATTATTTCACTTTAATTTTTTCTTTTCATTTATTTAGCAGATATCATATGCATATATTTCTTTTAGTTTGTCCTTTAGTTTTTTTTATTAGTTTTAACATCTCATATGCCTATCTTTCATTTAGTTTTTTTTATTACTTAAGTGTATCTAGATGTAACCAATTTATTTAACATATATCATATGCATATATTTTCTTTAGTTTTTTATGGTAACCAATTTATTTAACCGATCTCATATGAAAATCTTTCCTTTAGTTTTTTTATTAGTTTAGTGTAGATCTATGATCTCATATGCCTATCTTTCCTTTAGTTTTTTTTATTATGCCACCAAAATTATTTGATACGTCAATAGAATCATATTTTTTATGATCCACAGTGAACATAAAATGAAACATTTAAATTAATACATAGCAGATTTATGTATTTAATAGTTTGATGCTTAATTTAATACATTGTATAAAAAGAAAATATACAAAACATTAGATCATTACTAGTTAACTTTACCACTTTTTTTAATCAACTTTGAGAAATCAAATATGAGACAATAAATTGTTATTTTGAATTCCAAATATATATATATATATATTATAATCAAAGTATGAATAGTTACATTGTAAAATACATAAGTTCCACATCCATTTTAGGATGATAACAAAAACTAAGACATTTAACTCCAAAATTATGGACTCTAAGTCATTGCTTTAAGACACTTCATACCTACAAATCAAAAATTCAAAAATTAAAAATTTGCAATTCAAACATGTGAAATAATACAGAATTCAAAAATTGTAATTAAAACAAAATTGACATACATACCAAAAGAGTTAAGTCTCATCCTCCAACATACTCTTTCCCACAAAATATATTGTAAACATATTTTTCCACCAAATATAATGTATACATTTGTAACATTAAAAAACAATAATAAAAAAACAAATAACACATATTAACATATATACTGTAACTAAATATTAAATAAAACAATAATAAATAATAACATACCCAACCACAATTAAACAGATTTAAGATAGAACTACTCTCCAATTAAGAGTACATGATTTAAACAATTTGTAAATCTTATCTAAAATCTTAAAAAAATTTAAAGAGAAAAATTATGTTCTTGGTAAAAAAAAATGTGAGTTAGACCTAGATAATAATCCAAAAATAAATATAGAATTATTAATGAAGAAAGTTTACAAATCTCGATATTAAGATATTCTTCCAATGAAATACTTATCTCCTTGTGGATAAAGTCTCAAATCCTTCAGGTGAAATTCTGCTTATGGATAAGGTCTCAAATACTTCAGGCGAAATTCCCATCACAGGTGATGTTATTGTGTTCTTGGTAAAACAAATTGTGAATTAGAGTTAGATAATAATATGAAAATAAATTTAGAACTGTGTATCAAGAAAATTCACAAATCTCCATATTAAGTCATTCTTCCAATGAAATACTTATCTCTGTGTGGATAAAGTCTAAAATCCTTCAGGGGAAATTCTTTGTGTGGTTAAGGTCCTCAATCGTTCATAAATTATCATCCCAGGTGATGTTATTTGATAATATTTACAGAGCAATAACATACTAATCTCCTCATCAGTTAAATACTTCTCTTTTCTTTTGTAATGGTCATATAATCAAATTCCACAATGCCCTTTCAAACTAAATGACTCATAAATATCCATATTAATCCATTCTTCCAAGAAACAATTTTTTATCTAAAAAAGTTCACAAATCTCCATTTTAAAAACCATTCTTCCGAAAAATACTTATCTCCTCTTTTTGCAGTGCAATAGATGTTCTCATATAATCGTGCATGTACAAAGAAAACACAAATCTACAAATGTATATTAAGTCATTCTTTGAAAACCATTTAAATGGGATGTATTCATATTAAATGTAATGAAATGCTTTTTGAAATTATGTGTGAGCTAGTTCACACATACAATATGTCTGAGCTTATTTGTAAATTTAATTGAATATTGATTTTTGTGATTAGCAACCAATTTAGTTAAGAGTTTGGAAATGACAATACCCTAGCAAAAAAGAATTCACTTAGTTGTATGTATAAAACAAAAATGTCCATACTGAGCCAGTCTTGGACAAGAAAGCAGGGAATGCAATCGAAGAAAATTTAGAAACTCTCTCTTTTATGATGTGGGATAGAGTCTATTCTCAAATATTAAAATGTTCAAGTTCAAAATTAGGTCTTCATCATGATATAACCTTAAAAAAATTTGAATGTACACGATTTAAGACAACGATAAACTTTTCTAGGGTTCTATATATTTCAAAATAATTGATAACAGTGTTGAATAGGAAAGGCTAAACTAAAAATTTGAGAAAACAAAAAATTGAAAAGTCAAAAACATACATTTATTAATCATCTTGAATGAACACATCCTTCCCAAATCTAGGTGATTCCTCCTCAATCCCAATCTCCCTCCCAAGCATACTTTCAGGTACTCTTTTCTCCACATTAGCCTATATAACACATTTCAAATTTGAAATTTTGAAAAATTAAATTTAAATGATTAAAACACATTAAATTTAAATGATTTTAAGACATTAAATGATACCTGTGAACTCCCACCCTCTTCAAACTCTTCCAATGAGAATTGAGACAAGTCTTCCCAAGTAGTAGGATATGGAATAGGGATCTGTGAACAACACAACTAAGAAATAAATCTAGGATTCAATGTGTTCACAATTATACAAAATTATAAATGTTGTTGATCTCTTATTCAAAAGAGTGGAAATTGAACAACTATTAAAAAACACATACCTGATTCAACCCATCCAAATTTAAACTTGTCAAATCAGGTCCCCTACCTACTGGAGATTCATTTAACATATCTCCAAACTTCAATTAAGGACAATAACAACTCGATTATTTCTATATATACAGTGATATATAAATCTATAATTAGAAGTAAACTATCATAAAATGCGTCAAAATTTTCATAACTAGAACACATATCAATCTATGGTTCGGGTCATCATTCTAAATGACCTTCTTCCAACCATCCTGGCAAAATTTTGCATACTCCAAAACATCTTATGTTGACATTGTAGTTAAATCTGCATCTGTTTTATAAACAAATGTGGCCCAAGAATTTGCTTCTTCTCGCTGACGGTTCATGCCAACATCAACACCATAAAAAATTACTTCCAAATTTTCTCTGATTTCATTCCTCGCCTCTTTTCCAACCTCTGATGTAACCTGCAACTCTGAAAGTGAAGAAAATTCCCTTGTTGGGTGAGGTACTAAACTTTGTGGAGGCCTCAGTACTGCCACACTTCGATATGCCCCTTTACGATCATATGTACGTCATTTTTCAGTCCCATAATATTTGGACGACAGGCTAGTATAATTGACACAGACACACTCCTCGAAGCACGTCTTCTCTCACATGATATTCTTTCCACTCGGCCCGAAGAACTCCAAAGTTCTTCTATTTCCCTATCGGGAAATCTGCACCCACAGATTCTCTTATGCGTGACTTCTCTTTGTTCTTTTATCGGGAAATCAGAACTCGCAACTTCGCAAGTTCTCGATTACTCACTGGTCTCTCGAATCCCCGAGACCCGATATGTCAGTCAACGTTGAATTCCTCTTTCCTCTATCAGGACTTCAACTCTATCGCGACTTCACAACTCGAGATATCAAGCACTCGGTTTTCCAACCCCCGATACCTGATGCGCCGAAACGGCGATGCACGCGTGAGTTGACTTTTCAACGGTCCCTTATCTTGTCGAGACTTCGGACTTTGCGGGATCACGAATCCTAACATCTAATATTTGGAACTTCTCGCGGAAATATGCAATTGGTCTATCTTCCTTACTCAAGACCGCTCCTATGGCAAATCCACTTGCGTCACATTTCACCTAAAATGTTTTCTGGAAATCCGGTAACACCAACACTGGTTGCTCTGTGATCTTACGCTTCAACAAATTGAAGCTCTTATCAGCCTCTGTTGTCCAATGAAAAGACATATGCCACTTTTTCACTGTATCCATCATCGCTGTGCTAATTCCACTGAAATTCCTGATGAACTTTCGGTAGAAACTAGCCAAACCATGAAAACTTCTCACCTCGAAAATATTTCTCGGTGATGGCCAATTCTTGATCACTTCTACCTTGTCTGGATCTATCCTTAATTCATTCGCCGATATGACAAATCCCAGATAGATGAGCTATGTATTCATAAATGAAGATTTCCTCATATTTATTAACAGCTTCTCCTGCTATAGCTTCCTCATCACGATGGCCAAATGTTTCAAATGTTTAGTCTCTATTTTACTGTAAATTAGTATGTCGTCCAAATACACAATGAAAAACTTCCTGATGAATTTCCTCAAGACTTCATTCATCAATCTCATAAAAGTACTTGGCGCATTCTTCAAGCCAAATGGCATGACTAGCCATTCATACAAACCCTTGTTTGTCTTGAATGCGGTCTTCCACTCGTCGCCTTCTCTCATGCGAATATGGTGATACCCTCTTTTCAAATCTATCTTTGAAAAATATTTTTCCCCGCTTAGGCAATCCATCAAATCATCCATCCTTAGCAATGGAAATTTGTACCTAATGGTTATCTTGTTGATTGCTCTTGAGTCGGTACACATCCTCCAGCCTCCATCCTTCTTTGGACTGAGCACTGTTGGAACAACACATGGACTCAAGATTTCTCTAACCAACCCCTTGTCCAATAACTCATGGACCTGCTTCTTAACCTCTTCATTTTCTTGTGGTGTCAACCTATACGCAACTTTATTCGGAAAACAAGCTCCTAGTATGAGGTCTATATGGTGACTCACACTCCTCATCGGTGGCAACGAATGAGGTAATTTGTCCACTATGATGTCAGCGAACTCTTCCAGCAGTTCCTGAATCTCATCTGGTAAATCATCCACTCTTGTTCTAGTCAGGACAATCCTCGGCTTCCTGACCACAAAGAATTGTGGATCTTCTTTCTTCTCCACCTCTGTAAGAAGCTCCTTCCCACTCATGAGAAGTATTATGTTGTTTACTTCCGACTTCACCTCCTTATCCTTTATCGGAAGAAACATATGGGTTCTCCCATTTTTCTCTAGGGTGTATGTGTTCATTCTCCCATCATGAATCACATTTCTGTCATATTGCCATGGTCTACCCAGCAATAAATGACATACATCCATGGGAATAACATCACATAGAATATTGTCATTGTATCCACCTATCTTGAATTCAACCAAGCATTGTTTAGTAACAGTTACCTGGTGTCCCTTTTGCAGCCATGAAACTTTGTATGGTCTTGGATGATCAGTCGTCTCCAGCTCCATCTTTTCTACCATCTCTGTAGATACGAGATTATCTGTGTTACCACTGTCAACAATGACCTTGCACACCCTGTCTTTGGTCTTGCAAGCTGTTCTGAACAGTCTGGTCCTTTGGACTGAAATTTCCACCTCCTTCTCGGGTGTCAAAAGGAATTTTCGCATCATAAGCGATCTTCCGCCTTCAACGTCTTCTGCCTCAACATATCGCCTCTGCTCTTCAGTGATGTGAGCTTCTCCAACGTCCTTCTTTTTATCTGGACACTCGTAAGACTTGTGCCCATTCTTTCCACATGTGAAGCATGTGATTACTCCACCTCGACCTCTTCCTCTACCTCTAGTACGAGGAAAAGTGTTTGCGTCAGCATAACCTCCGCTCTGCTATGTATGTTTCCCTCTTTGTTCAACATGTGGCCCTTGCTGTGAGGTTCCACCTCTTTCAACTTTACCCTGAGGTTTCTTCCATTCCTCCTTGGGCTTATGGAATTTCTCTTGGGCAACTGCCTTGCCTCTGGGCTGACTTCTTCCTCGCCCTCGCTGACCTTGCTTATAGCTCAACTTCTCTTCTTCTTTAAGAGCCATCTGATAAGCATCCTCAAATATTCGGATGGTTACCATGCTTAATTCATCATGAATGTCATATCTCAAACCATTCAGGTATCTGGAAACCTTCTCATCATCGCTCTCCCGATGACCTTCTCTGATGTTCAGTCGATAGAATTCTTCAGTGTATTCTTTCACTGTCATCAGCTTCTATCTCAGGTTCTGCATCCTCCTGAACAGAGAAATTTTCTAGTCTCTCGGGATGAATTTTACCTTCATCTTCGCAATCATTCGATCCCAACTCTTGATTTTCTACTTGCCTTTGCAGCATCTGTCAGCTTGTAACTCATCCCACCACAATGTTGCATGTCCTTTCAAGCACTTGAAAACATGCTTGAATTTCTTATCCTCTTCGATATATTCATAATCGAAGTAGGTATCTAGAGCTCTAATCCAATCCAGTAGCTCTTCTGCATCCAGGTTTCCCTCATAAACTTGAATGTCCATTTTTTCCTTTGCACCCATTCTGGCGATAGCTTTGATCAAACGCTCATTTGCTGCATCTTCAGCTGCATATTCCTCTTCTCGTTCAGCTTCTATCTCGCTCTCGGAATCACTCATATCCCCTGCACTAGCTGTGCGTCTTTACACTGCCTCCATATCCTCAAGTCTTGCTAGGAGATCACGCATCTATCTCTCCATTTATGGATTGACTACCTGCCTGCGTCTTCTTCGCACCTCTCTATCCTCTGGATCAGGTGACTGTCTCTCTTCTTGGCGGCATGGTGAATTCTCTTTATCTACTACAAAAAGAAAATAGATATTCTTGCTCTTATACCAAACCTGACGCAGCTGCACTCCTCGGAGCACATCCGCTCTCATAGTATCTTCTTTCCACTTGGCCTGAAGAACTCTAAGGTTCTTCTATTTCCCTATCGGGAAATATGCACCCACAGATTCTCTTCTGCATGACTTCTCTTTGTTCTCTTATCGAGAAATCGGAACTCGCGACTTCGTAGGTTCTCAGTTTCTCGCTGGGCTCTCGAATCCCCGAGACCCGATATGTCAGTCAACGCTGACTTCCTCTTTCCTCTATCGGGACTTTGACTCTATAGCGACTTCACAACTCGCGATATCAAGCACTCGGTTTTCCAACCCCCGATACCCAATGCGTCGAAACGCTGATGCACGTGTGAGTTGACTTTTCAATGGTCCCTTATCTCGTCTTGACTTCGAACTTCGCGGGATCGTGAATCCTAACACCCAATTTTCAGAACCTCTCGCGGCGAGGTCCCGATGACTTCATGCCACCTGTACTCCACTTCTCTGACTCCCTGTGGCCCACACTATCTACGCAATTGTCGATATATCGCGTATCGCAATATCGTGATTCCCGTTAGCAAGTCTTGGGCGCTTTTCTCACGAGATCCTGATAGGAAATCTCGCGAGTAATCCAATCGAACCTGGCTGACTTGGATCAACGACTCTACCCTCCTGAGCTTTGAACCTTCAGACGTTCCCCACCGTAACTTTCTTGCACCTCCGCAAATATCTAACAGTCCTCGAAACTTCGCGAAATCTCATCTGAGGATTTCAACCGTCCATTCGTCCTTTGACAATTCCTGCGAAAAGAAGAAGTGTCTCTCCATGAGACTCGTTCATCCGCTCGCCAACCTGCGACGCTTCTCTCCGGCTTTCCACGGTAGCTTCCCTTCACTTACCCTTCAGTAAATTCGAAGGCCTATTCCTCCTGATCTTTCTCTCGACTTCTCGAGTCCTGTTGAGAACCTATTGCGCGCACTCCTCAACCTCGACTGAGTGTTGAAATATTTCGACCCTGTGCACTCCTGCAGCAGCAGTCTTTCAATACTCTGCTCAGAATCGCAACTCTGAGACTTAGCTTGGCCTGCGCACTCCTTTCACGACACTGTGCCTAACTGCACCTTCGAGGAAATGAGAACAAAATCTATCTCTAATTGAACCCTTCTGTCAACGAACTCCTTGCGGAAAATTCGACTGCACTCCTTGCAGGAATCCTCTAGCTCAATTAGAGAAACAATTGAAACTCATTCCATCTCCCTCTCAGACTTCAATTCAACCATGAAATCACATACACAACATATAAAAGCAAATGCATGACAGGAAACAAATATTCATGAGCATAACCTCAATACACAAAGAAACAACACGAACCATGAATTTGAATCAATGCTTTATTCTATTAATTCAAATGCTTGTACATGGGTGTTCTTCATACATTTCTCTGCCTGCTCTTTTTTTTCTCTAGCTGATGTTACAATGATACAATGAGGGTGTCTATATCCGTTTTCCCTCTCGGACTCTAAAGCTATCAAATCTAAAATTAAATTCCTATCTACCAGCATTAACTATATTAAATTCTGAATATCTACCAAAGGACGAGAGCTATCCTCTCAAGGTCCATTACAATATACAAAGGTGCTTCATATTAAATGACTTCATTTAAGATCTGCACAACAGTTCCAAGGAATTTCAAAATGTGTGCTGGCTCATCTAGCTGTCCTCCGCTTCTGCGCTGGCTCACTTGATGAGTTGGTGATGCTCCTGCATCAATAATCAAGGTGCATATGCAAGAAAAACTTTGCAAAAAAATGTCTTGAAAAATAGTGTGGAACCTCACCGTTCCACGAAAATTTCTCATATGCCGCCAAAAATGTGTTATACATATTTCCTGCAATGTCAGGGCGCTTAAAATATTGCACCTTCAACATCTTCCGCTTTGGGGCCTCTTTGAAATTGAACATGAAAATGGTGTCTTCTTTTGAAACTATCTTTTGTACTATCTCCCATTTATTAGGACCCATCACCTATGACTTTCGTCGCCTCATTAGATCGACAAAAATGGTCAGTGGTTGGCCCCATCTTCTGATATGCATCCATAAAGTTTTTGAATGAATGCAAGACAATTTGCAAGCTCTGTTTACTCTCCTTAGGGAGTTCCAAGACCAAAAAATCATTTTTCAACCTCTTTTTAACACCTAAGCATCGCTCAAGCATCATTGCTTCTGTAATCCCTTTCCATGGAAGTTCATCACCAACATCTGAAGGAAAGGTGGACGTAGGCATGTAATCTTATGTTTCTTGATAACGCGGCCTCCTAAATCCATCTCCATCCTCTGCACCGACATTTGAATCATCATGAAAACCAATCTCTTTTTCATTTTCATCTCTTTCTCTAAATCGATTTTCCACACACACATTTGAAAGTAACTTCAAGATTTAACCTCACATAAATTTAAATACAAAAAAATACAACAAAAATAAACAAAAATCAAAGAAAATTACTAGAAATATTCTCCTATCCAAAAGTATTCCCTACATTCTCAGGTGTAGGAGTCTCAATGTGAAACCTATCTAAGAAGGTTTCATCCATAGCACTTTCTTGAGCGGGTTCCGTAGTTGATCTATTCACAGACTTGTTTGAAATTCTCCTCTGACGAGATTAGTGTTGGTCACTCGAAGTCTGAGTTGAATGAATTCTTGTTCTTCCTTCTTGGGATAATAACCTAGAGAGTTTGTGAGGAATGTTTGGAGAATCCCATGTCAACATCTCTCCTCAATATTTATCCACAATGTAGATGTTATCAATAAAAATGCATAGATGTACCCAAGTTCAAGAAATTAAAAACTCAGAGAGAAATCAAAGTTTTAATCAATCAAGCCGCAAATGTAATCGTTCATAAGAATATGAAAAGAATAAACATTCATCCATGAATCAATCAACTCAAATATAATTAAGGGATAGACAGAAGGCAAAATTATTATCCTTCACTCATCATCCATGCACAAAAAAGCAGGGCATTTGAATCTATAAGTATTTAAACACCGAAGTGACGACCATCGATTCAGATCCTGGCTGACTTCTTAGGAACAGACTGAAGCGATGATGAAATATAAAAACAAAATATTTTCATAATAATCATTAAAACCCACACAGNAAGGTGTGTGCGCGCGTGTAGAAGTAAATACACACTTGACTCTCTGTCACCACTCGATGACCAACAAGACGCAATCACGAAAAAAGTAAAACTGACCACCCGCCCGTCCTACCCTGCAAGGTTAGGACCTCCAGGATACATAATCAACGCTCAAGCCCAGGTTCCCATCGATTTTAACCATTTAAGGTCTCAGGGCTGGCGACTGTTCTGAGGAACATGGAGGTATCTACATCCCGCCCGACACGAGCAGACCAAGCAACCAACGGAATAAAATCAAGTACGACATAAATAAGAAATACGATTGTGCCCCTTACGGAAGGCGCGTGTCAAGGACTCTGACAACAACCCAAAATCAACATTATTTAAATCAACAACAACCTTCATTACTAACTCTGAGTAATTTGATGCATAAAAATCCGGGCATTCCACTGAGTATGTCTTATCAATGTCAAGAGACTACACTAACATCACAACAAGATAACCATATCATCTCCTTTCTAATTACAACAACATTGAATTAAATATAGGTCACATGTTTCAACTCTAATCTTGCCATCATGTTTATATGGTAAGAACAACACAATTTCCTATTCAACAATGCATTACAACTAGGAAATTATAAACAATATTTCCATGACATCGGTATGCCATAACATTTTTCCTTACTTGTAGCAATAAAATTATCGTCATAAGTGCATTATTTTGGAATGAACACCATAATTCATAACTATTACATACCAACACTTTTTTAAGTAATCACTACAAAATACAATTATACATCACAAACAAGAGGAATCACATTAAAATATACAATTAATTATTCATCAAACATAATAACACAAACCCCTACAACTTATCAACAATTTGTAAATTTACCTTGAGACAAATGCAACAAGATTTTATGAATGGTTTCTACACATTCAACTATGTTAATCACTTAGATGTTTCATACTTCTCAATAATGCATTGTATACAAATACTCAATTCCAAAAGCATCAACAATGATAACTAAGACTTCCCTATAATAGTAACAACATATAAACATTCATAGATTTTTGGTATTAGATTTCCTTCAACAATAATAACCAAGACTTCCCTAAGATATGATAGTAACAACATATAAACATTTATAATTCTATATTTAGATTTCTTTAGTAGTTTATGAGGAAACTATTCCCTTTGAGTTCAACCAACCAATATAATTACAATCTATAATAACATAATTTACTAAGACTATATGTCCGTACAAAAGCTATAATTATAGTTAATAATTGATTATTTAAACAAAAATATAAATTAGTGAATAAAAGAAAATGTAAATTAATAAATTAGTGAATAAATTAAAAATGTAAATTAGTGAATAGAACTAAATCTAAATGTTATGACAACCTAATTGTTAGAATTAATCTAATTGTTACGGCAAGGGTTAATGGAGATGCACCCGAAGTAAAATGAAAGGGAACCGACTCTGCAACAGAATTGAATCTTACTATTATGCAACAGAAAAATGATACCATAATTTACAATGACCTGACAATAGGACTAAAGCGATTTAACCATTCTCCTCACATTTCCATTTAGTGAATACCACAAAAAGGAGTGGGGTGAACGAATAGGCGTTAACTCAGCCATAACACCGATGCCATATTCTAGGTCCACCTGTCACGCACCATTAACACATAAATCAACATGAGCTCGGTGCATGTGCTAACTCCCGAGATTGTATGCATACTAGTTGTGTGGTAGAAGGAAAACCCAAAACAGAACGATTCAAGACTACGACAGGTTAATAATTCGTTTCATTTTGAATTGATGTGGTCATTGAAATTTAATATCCCGGTCGAGTGACAACAAACGTTCCAAAACATTGTTACTACAACATTTTCATAGTTATTGGCAGTATCGAATTGCAATTAAAGTTTGTCATCGAAGACCACAGGGTGCATTCAGCACAATCTGACACGTACAGAAAACAAACGCCACCGTATCACTACAGCAACCAAAATTTCAGACTAACAATTGAACGAAAATCAAGGTTTAGACAGAAAACAACAATACGGGATGCCCATTCAGATTTAAAATGCAGACATAGATGCTTCGGGGTTAAACTCACGTTGCCTAAACATTAAACGAAATGCCTATTCAGGAAACACGAAAGGCCTGTTCATTAACCACGAATGGCTTGTTCATCACTGCGGGGTTACATTCAAGTTGTTGGTGCAGTATAACGAATTTCTTATTTGTTAAAAACAAAATGCTTGTTCTTGGAAAACGAATTGTCGGTCGATTAAAAACAGAAAGACAGACATTCACAACGAGGAATGGCATATTACAAATGAGGTGCCCACGGCCGAAATGTCCACTGTAAACCAGGAGATTGCCCACAGACCCCAAAATCGTCACTGGATAAAAAAAAAAGAACACCAATGTGCACATTTGCCCACTGTACAAATAAAACGCCCAACAGAAGATTCGCTCAAGCTTAAAATAAAACGCCCAATAATGCGTACACAATACGCCCAGGTCTATAGTGGCAAAACACCCACTATCTATTTGCAAACGCACAAGGTAATGGTGGCAACGCCAAAATCAATTGCAACACCTAAAGGTGACAGAGGCAGCACGCCTAACCTACAGTAGCCAAAACGCCCAGGAGCAGGGGGAAACAAAAAAAAA
>SNQJ01S0060401.1:0-13406 GCA_010110895.2 Picea sitchensis
ACGAAATTCCGCGAAACTTTCTACACTGTCTGGCATGGTCATTTACATCATTCCTAAACAATATCTACCAAAGGATGAGACCATTAGAATGTCGTTCACCACTTTGGAGGAATTATTGCATGTGTGAGGGAAAAACTCATGGGAAATCAACCAGGCTGAAAAGCCCAGTTAACAACCTGAGGATAAAAAACCCTCGATGAAAAGAACTCTCCCAATGAAAACATCCCAAGGTACCTGACCTAACTATGATCCATGCAAACTTATTACATTATTAACCCACGTAGGGGTGCGGAAATTTCGTTTACAAAATTTTGTGCTGGAGGCATAAAATGCCCAAGTAGAACCAATACTGTCTTCGACATACTTGCATCTGATGATGCATATGTTCATGGCACATGAGTTAACCCCCTAGCTGAATAGGAATTCAACAAACCCAATTTAGTCAAATAAAAAGAAAATAAGTAGAATCCATTGATGAGTTTAACACGAGGTTTAACACCTTGATTAAATAATTCCCTAATGATTTTAGGCCAAGGAATCAAGCAATCCATTTGCAATGTGTACATTCCTTTGAAGGACAATTAGGTCTCATATTAAGAGACAATTTCCCAAATACCTTGAAGGAAGCTCAAGAATGGGCATCTAAAATTGAGACCAACTTAATTGTATCCAAGATTAAGAGCTGCCCCAAGGAAATGAGTAAAGGAAACTCAACAATAATAGAACAAAATTGTTTAGGAAACAATGATGCTATTTAAAAAAGAGAAGGGGCACAAGAAAAATAATGAAACCAACAGAAGTGGAGGGGTGGACATAACCCCCAAATGGCAAGGAAAAAGAGAACATCTTGCCCAAAAGGATCCAACACTGACTCAAGAGAGTATATAGAGGTTTTAGGAGATATTGAAGGGTTTACCAATGGAAAAGTCCTAGCTAGAAGACAAGGGGGACACATCATTAAAAAGGGAAGGTAAGGGAACAAGGAATGGAAAGACGAGATTCTCCCAAAAAAATGATAGAAGGAAGGAGAAAAAAGTGATATTTCCTAAGAGTGAATCCAACCCACCAATATTTGATTCAACTCACAAGGATCTACCAAAAATTTGAACTAGCCTGGGAATCAATGTGGGATCATGGTCGAGTAATAACAAATGCAACAAATAGTTCAATAGACAAACTACTTATCTCACCCGAAAGGAGATGTATGACTCAAGACCTAGAATAAGCTACATAGAATCCAATGTTAAGCTTGTCCAAAAGGATCTAACTGTTGAGAATTATTTCTCGAATAAGAACTTCCATGTGAAAGTGTAAGTAGTAGTTCGAGATATTTTCGAATTTTTGCAGTAGATCTCAGAGATGGCATCATCTAACCTCAAGTTTGTGGACAAATTGGATGATGCCTCGAATTCCTTTTCATGCAAGGAGAGGGTTAAATTATTACTAGAAGAGAATGATCTCTGGGATATTGTCAAAAACGTTGCTACTCTACCTACAAATCCACAAAAGTTGGTAGCTCCAAACAAGAGGGTAGTGAAGGCCAAGAAAATATCTTAGATGCCATAAAGGATCATTTGATCCTTCATGTATCCGAGAAGAAGACAACGAAGGAAATGTTCGATGCCCTGGTTAGTCTCTACCAATGTTAGTACATAAATAGGATGATGACATCGTGGAACAAACTTGGATCCATAGTGATGACCAAATCAGACACAGTCACCAGTTACCTTATGAATATCACACATATTTGTGATCAACTTGCAGTAGTTGGGGAAAAGATTGAAGATACAGAGCTAGTGAACATAGAATTGAATGGATTCCCAGCTTCATGGGAACCATGTGTCAAAGGTATTTGCACAACCTTCCTAAATTTGAGAGGCTTTGGGATAACTATATTAGGGAGGAGACTCGGATGGAGTCAAAGGCCATGTTACCACCCCCCCCNCATGATCTACACCATGATGATGATCAACATGTCCACAGATGGAAAAACAGTAGCCCCCTTGATTTGCCTCCTAGTTGCAACAACCAAGGCTCATCACATTCAAGCAACCCAAGATATGGGGCATGGTAATCCAGCGTCACCAAGAGTTATGGTTAGTCCTTTTTTCATGCAAGGTGTTGTGTTTAATTTATTGAGCACGTGGAAAAGGATCATTGGTTGAAGTTGGATAGTGGATCACTTGCTTGAGAAATTGTCTTGGTTGCCTCGTTTCACCTTGGTGGTCAGTTTCTATGCCCTAGTCCCTTGTTGTCACCACCCAGGGAAAAGGGGTAACATAGGGGGGCCCTCCCAAGGGTAACACTTGCTCCCAACCATACTTAACATTTTCCATCACAAATCATTTCACATATCCCAAACTTCAGTTGTGGTCCATTCTCTCATGAGAAGAAGGGGTTGAAGGCCCAGAGGATGATGTAGTTTATCTATGTATATGTATTAAATTNACTTGCTCCCAACCATACTTAACA
Organism: Picea sitchensis; assembly: GCA_010110895.2. NCBI lineage: Eukaryota > Viridiplantae > Streptophyta > Pinopsida > Pinales > Pinaceae > Picea > Picea sitchensis. Next base: position 2,473 of record SNQJ01S0060401.1, read on the forward strand.
TTTTCCATCACAAATCATTTCACATATCCCAAACTTCAGTTGTGGTCCATTCTCTCATGAGAAGAAGGGGTTGAAGGCCCAGAGGATGATGTAGTTTATCTATGTATATGTATTAAATTATAAAGTCCACCATAAAATTCTCAGGCCAACTTGAGCCCTACCCCCTATGATGGTAATCGCCCCTATCCGGATTCGAATGAATGCACCAATTATAAGAACTATTTCCTAGTAAAAGGTAAAGGAATAAAGCTTGAAACCTTATAAATGGGACTTGAAAATGATATATGGGTATCAAAAGGAAAACAAGGGGTTTGGAATGAAAAAAGTACCAAGGAAAGGGTATCTCAAGCAAGCAAGTGCCACCTCTACAAAGGTGCTCATATAAATGGATACAACATGCCATGAAGTAAGCCTAATACCATATCACATTCACACTAGCTCTTGATGGGTTTTTACTTTCCCTTGTCACTCTCGGGACCTATCCCTCTACCTGGGTTATTTATTTCCTATCTAGGTGGCACACCGAATAGGGTTGGACAAAGGCCCTCCCATAGTTAAACTTGGTAACTCTCACAAGGTCTTGGGCTTGAATGATACTTGAAGGGGATACTAAGGTGAATTGTTTACATGGCTTGTATCTTAGGTATCAACTTACTTTGCATGATTTAAGGACTAACATGTCTTATGAACATTTGTAATGTCCCCTTTTAAATGATCGCTCCAGGAGGACGACTTAATGGTCTATCTGATTCTCGTAGACCATAGTTGATTAAAAAAAGGGAATTAATAATTATTTGATTTCATTAGAGGAAAAGGAAACAATATAAAATGACTTTGAGTAATTAAAAATTCACTGGGGGAATAAAGTGAATAAAACTTTATAAAATCACTTTAATCTTTTAAGTAAAAGTTAAAAAGCTAAAAAGGTCACAAAAAGGTAAAAATGGTCAGAAAAGGGTGAGAAGGATAAAAGAGAGATGAGGGTTCATTTCTCTTATTATGTTGATCATTTTACTAATCTGATGGGAATGAGCTCGTGTGGCTTGACTTGTTAGGTTTTTGCAGCAAAACCCTTGTGGATAATTAGTTTCAGTGGTGAAAGATTCCACCCTAGCCAATCTAGAGGAGGAATCACTTAGGTTCCTCATTGGATTTCATTGTTGGAGACATTCTTCACATTTGCAGAGTTTTGGTGGCTTGGAGAAAGCCAAGTTCCTTCATTTGCAGCAATGTTGGGAGAGATCTTGAGGTGATATTGAGATTTTTTGAAGGAGGGATCGATTTCTATTTGATCCAGGGCATTTTTCATCTATGGGGGGTGAGTTACACTGGATAGTGGCTATTTTCCTTCTGTTGTGATGAAATCTCTTGCAGCCAGGGCTTAGTCATTTGGCGAAGGGTTGATTTCTTCTTTTCTTACTGATTTCTGTGAGTAGAGGTTGTTGTATTTCAAAGGGGGGCGAGATCTAGAGAATAGGGGGGCATATTTTTCTATAAGGAGGTCATACATTTCTGCATGGGACATGATTATTGAGCTGGGAGACTATTCTTCTTTGCTAGGATTTCCAATCTTCTAAGTAAGTTGGGTTCACTAACTGTGGAGGTTGATTTCCCTTGCCAAGAAGAGATGTAATTTCTGTGGGGGAGATTTTGCATTGTGGGTGCCATTATCTTTTCAATGAAAGTCTATCTGAGACAAGAATAATAATGCTCAGCTTGTAACAGGTTAGAGGAATGATAAAACCCATATCTGTTTAGTGGTATTCATCTGCTGATATTATTTTTTTTGTGAGTTATATTTATTTTTCATTTGTTGTTTTAGTATTTTATGCAATGTGTAAACATTCCTTGGCAATCAAACTTTCATTACCCACTAAAAACACATAAAATAACCACCAGCAAACATCACATACTAAACAACACTAGTCAAAGAGACTTTACAATGGATATGGAGCATCAAGACAGACTGTTTGACAATATGTCTAAACCAAAAAACCACTAAAATACTACAGCAGTAGCGGAAAATTCACTACAACCATAAGGGGGGGGATTACAGTGGTAAAAAATTTGGTTTTCCTACCATCCTATACATTGCATGACACCTTGATTATTCCGGGTGACAAAACACACATTACATACAAGAGAAAAAGGTATAGAGGAGTTGAAAAAATCTTCCAAACAGAACCAGAAGGAGGGGAAGACATGGGGGACAGAGAGGAGAAGCAAGTGTACATCACCATACATATTTTGAATGACTTGGAAAGAACACAAAATGACTTAATAAGGGTGCAAGGTAACTTAGAAAGGGGGCAATGACAAATGGTTGATCTTCTAGCTCAGCATGTGGCAAACACTCAAGGGAACCAAAACATTGTAGCTAATGATGGGTCAATAATAACTAATGGTAGCCATGGGCACAATGGAAACTATGCAAAAGGGAGCTATAAACATGTCCCTACAAGGAATTACATGGGGTCCACTAGTAGGATGACTCCCAGACCTCATATTCCTCAATTCTTGGCAGAACAACAAGCGGGAAATCAAGGGCATCAAGGGCCAGGAGAAGATTTTATAGAGTATTTTAGAGAGTATCAGACTCTAGTGAAGGAGTTTCAAGAAACCATGTATTTACAGGATTTATGTACTATCAAGTACAGGAATAGGCTGAGAGATTTCAACAGGGACCAACAAAGTTGGGAGCTGCAGAGGAAAGTGGGAAGTTTTCCATTCCATACTTTGATGGGTCTATCAAATCCACAGCTAGGGCATGGGTATAGAAGTTGGATAATTATTTCCAACTCAACCCATTGATAGAGTCAGAGGCCATCAAGTACGCCATGTTTCACTTAGATGGAGAATTCCATGAGTGGTGGTACCATGGGCTTGTCACATTTGGACATGGAAGTACTACATCCTACTTGGACTTCACTCAGAGACTTATGGATTGGTTTCACAAGAGAGATCCATATTTTCACTTCAGGGAGTTAGCACATCTAAGGTAGAGTGGGATTGAAGATGGCGACATATCGGAGTTTTAGAGGGCGGCATTCATGGTGACAGATGTATCTAAGCACATGTTTATCATGTTTTTTTATTGAAGGACTATTTGAACCCTTATGGGGGTGGGTTAAGGCCTTCAAACCAGGATCTTTAAAGGATGCCATCTCTAGGACAAGGGACATGGAGCATGCAGTCCCTAAGTGAAAGTTTCCTCCTAAACCTTTCATTCCTCAGAAGAATAAAGAGAATAATCCTTTACAGAAGGAGTGGACAGGGAGAGATAGGTTGGATGATGATGATCGAAGGGAACTAAGGAAAAAGAAGCTTTGTTTCAGCTGCAAGGAACCTTGGGAACCTGGCCATAGGTGTATGAGCGAGGGAAAGGTGCACTATATAGAGGTTCTTCCAGACAGTGATGGAGAGGAGGAGACAAGACAGGAATAGGAAAACAAGCATGACAGTCCAGTTGATGAGCTACCACATGAGGATATCAAGAGTGGGGCTATTTCCACTCTGTCATGGGTTCCCATATTTCACACCTTTAGGGTCTCTGGGGTATTACAATGATAGTGGGTCACATTGCAGATAGATGGTGGGGAAACCCACAACTTCGTTGATGTGACCTTGGTGGTTAAGAAGGGCATACATATAGTTGAATTTGGGGCTTTTGATGTAGCGATAACTGGTGGGCGTAGTATGCCATGCAACAAGAAGATTCCACAGTTGGATGTGGCATTTGTTAACTACACAGTGACTGATGACTTCTATGTAGTTGTGTTTCCAGATACAAACATCATGTTGGGTGTTTGGTGGTTTGTTTCCTTGGGGAAACATTATGTTGACTATCAGGCCATGGAGTTAGGGTTTAGGGTAGTAGATGGGAGGAAGGTGGTCTTGAGGGGCATGTCTAGTGATGCTCCTAGAATTGTCTCAGCTAAACAGATGGAGGGAATTTTCCGGCATGGAGATGTAGCATGTGCAATAGAGTGCTTGATCACTACTCAAAAACCTTTAGACAGTAGCCAACAATATCACATAGATATTCAGACATTGTTGAGTAAACATCACCGAGTCTTTGGGGAGATTCCACCCAAGAGAACTCCAGACATGGAATTTGAGCATACCATTGAGCTAGAGGAGGGGGCCAAACCTATGATTACCACTCGAAATAGACACCTAAAGAAGTTTAAGGATGAGATAGAAAAGTTGATTAAGGAATTGTTGGAGATGGGACGATGAGGATGTGGTTTTGGTCAAGAAGAAGGATGGTACGATGAGGATGTGCATTGATTATCAAGCCTTGAACAAGAAGATGATTTAAAATGGGTACCCCATTCCCAGGGTCGACAATTTTATATATGATTTTCATGGGGCAATGTACTTTTCGAAGATTGATCTTCGATCGGGATACCATCAGATCATGGTCAGAGAGCGGGATGTTCAAAAAACCGCTTTCAGGTGTCACTATGGGCATTACAAGTTTTTTTTCATGCCATTTGGGTTGACCAACAATTCTGCCACTTTCCATTCATGCATGAACCACATATTCAACAAATAACTAAGGAATTTCATGTTGGTTTTCTTTAAGGACTCACTTATTTATAGCAGGACATGGAAGGACCACTTGAGGCTTTTGGATGACATATTGAGTATTATGGGAGAGCAACCATTATATGCCAAGGCTTACAAATGTGAGTTTGGCATGACGAAGATTCTTACTTGGGTCATGTGATTAGTGCACAAGGGGAATAGCTACACCAACAAAAGATCCATATCATATTGGATTGGCCCACACCTAGGTCTCTCACGGAGTTATGCGGGTTATTTGGGATGTGCAGCTACTATAAGAGGTTTCTTAAGGGATTTTCACAGTTGGGTGCACCATTGACAGATATTACAAAAAAAGGAGCATTAAAGGGGACAGAGAGGTGTTGACCCTTGACCAAGTTTTGGGAGATTCTTGGTCATGTTGACCCATTTTAGGACTTCGAAAGCCTGTCGAAGATGGAGTGCAAGACGAAGCAGAGATCACGGGATATCGACCCCTTTTTGGGTCTTTTTTTGGGATTTGGGAATATGTAACGGCAATGGGATGTCATCCCATGGGTTTACCCATGTTTAGGCCTATTTTGTATGTATAAATAGAAGGCTAGGCAATGTAAGAAGTAGTTGAATAGTGCGCAAGAGTTGTGCAAGTTAGCTAAGTGCTAAGAGTTGGATATGTGTGATCAAGAATTGTAAGGCTTTGTGCATATTGTATGAGACTTGCAGAGCTAAGTGCAAGTCATTGTAAGAGACTATGAAGGCTTTGTGTTGTAACGCAAGGAAGGAGGATCTAACAAGCTGTGCAGATCTCCTGTCCTATGTGGAGTAAGGGTTTTGTGGCTCTGTGCATGTAGATGACTAATTGAAGCTAATAAAGAAGAAGAGTTGGTGGGCATAGCCCCAGGGTGGGGGTGAACCACGTAAATACTATGCTATTATTCTTTGTGCAATGTTCTGATGCATTTATGTGTTATTTGCTAAGTGCTTGATAGAGATAGATAGATAGAACTATTTATGATTTGTGCTTATGATGAATCTAGATGTTAGATCTGATATAGGTGAATGTGCTTAGTTGTAATTTCCCCCGCCTCTTGATGAAGAGGTTTGGAAGACTTAGTGGTCTAGGTGTCCCCACTAGGCCATAGTCTCACACTGAGGGGAAGGGTCAACCAAACTAAGGTTATATTCTTAAGTGAAAAAGAGTTAAAAGATAACTCAATGAAGAAATAGAAGAACTGGAGGTTGAGTTAGGAGTTAACCCTAGGGTTAACCTAAATCAACAAAGAAATAGAAGAAAAGTATAAAGGAAAGGTTGGGGCGCACCTATGAGGCATTCTGGATTTTGGTATTTTCTTGTTGATTCTCTTGAGCATACAGTTTGAGGGTTTTGCTGCTACAAACCCTTGTGAACAACTCAGTGGTGGAAGACCCACTCACCTTGTTCCAAGCTTGGTCTCGGGGATGAAATACTCCACCCACACCATTCTACACTCACCACAAATCCATCTATCGATTGAGGAGAGCAACAAAGTCATATTGTTCAGGGATTTCCAGTATGGGCACACCATATCTTGAAGAAGAGTTCGATCCAACCAATTGGGATAGCCTTGGGGTATTAAGACATTTGGGTTTTGTCTGCAGGTCCTTGACCAACATTTTGGAGGCTTTCTTGAAGAGTTATTACCATCATATCTTTAGCTACAGATTGGGACGGCCTTGAGGCAAGGAGGACGTCTTGTGATTCAATATTTCTCAGATCTAGGGAGTCCTACCTAGGATCTGAACCTAAAACTTCTCCTAAGGGTTTATCACAATCCAATCTATCATTCCAGATATTTTTAGTGGTTTCGTAGGTGTTCATCATACAGAACGAATTATTGAGCTATTCAGGGCTTCAGGAGGGCGCAGGTTGTATTAGGGTTTCAGCCATTGGAGGAGGAGGATTGAGTATTTTAGATTCAAACTTTTGGGAGGGGTTTCCTTGGCCCCAATCTACATTCTGGTGGAGTTTGGCACGGTTTGGAAATCTCCTTCAGTTGGGCTGAAATATTGGCCTCTTATCATCCAACAGGACATACCAGCAGCCCAGGGGGGTTGGGCGTTCACTTGTTATTAGCACCTTGGGTCTTCACATTGTATTCAGCCTTTGGAGGCTTATTTTGCATTATCGGGGGCATTTTGTAGCATCTCATATCATCTATCTATTAGAACCATCTAAGGACCATTCCAGATCTGCTCTATATTGTACCAGGTTCATGCTTTTTCATAATAAAGGTCAGATCTATGCTTGTGTTTCCATATCTTGAGTATTGTTGTGATCCTGCATGTATTGAGTAGATATTGTATGAACTATATAACTAGAACAAACCCTAAGGCCGAAATATCAATAGCTACCTGCATATCAAATAATTAATAAACAAATCAGTAGTAGTTAGTGGTTTCAAGCAAAAAATTGGCTTGGGATCATTACAGTGGTATCAGAGCTCTGATCCTCTCATCCTGTGAGGATTAGCGCATGCATAGGTACAATGGTATCTACATGGGAAGAAAGAAGAAACAAGAAAGTGAAACAGAGGCCGAAATGGAGGGTTCAGGTGAGGAAGGTGAACCCCAGGGCTTGGCTTACTCGGCAAGAGAATTCAATAAATCGATAAACCAAACAGAAAGTAAACTGGTCATCCACCTATAGGAGAACTATGACATAACCCGCAGAGGACAAGCCAAAATTACTGAGACCTTGAAAAAGGTATATGATAACCTGAGGAAGGTGGACGAGAACCAGACTAGGATAGCCGAACTATTGTTTCAGATGACTCATAAGGGGAAAGGTCCAGAGATATATGAAAATGGAGAGACTAGTGGTTCACAAGGTGGAAACAGGTATAATCCAGAAAAGGCTCCCAGATATAACTCTGAGCATATCCCTTATCACCAGTCCGAAGATATCCATGGAGGAGGCACCCCACATGGGAAAATGGGTAGCAGGGCTACCCCTAAACCATACTTACCCACGTTCATAGATGGAAGGGCACAGCAGGAACAGGTGGATGATTTTGTTGAGAAGATGGCTCAGTGTACCAGGGAGTACCATGAGCTATACTTGGTGATTCAGAGATAGATGTCCTTGGATCAATACTGCCAACTGATGTTTAGAAACAAACCCAGGCTGAACCACAGAAGAAATTATGAGTTTGAACGAAGGGCAGGGAAGATAGAGATCCCATACTTTGATGGTACAACCAAGATGATAGCATAGGCATGGGTACAGAAGCTGGATACTTATCTACATCTTAACCCCATGAGAGAGATGGAAGCCATCAAGTTTTCCACCATGTATTTGGATGGAAAAGCTCATGATTGGTGGTACCATGGATTGACCACATTAGGCCACAATCAGATCATGGCATACATAGATTTCACTTAGAGGCTCATTAATCATTTTGATAAGGGGGATCCAGAGTTTCATTTCAGGGAGCTCACACAGCTCAGACAGACAGGGGAACTAGAGGTATACATTGAATAATTTCAGAGGCTAGCAGTCATGGTGCAAGACATCTCATCAACTAGACTTATGATGTTGTTTACTGAAGGGTTGATGGAACCCTTGAAGGGTTGGGTGAAGGATTTCAAGCCTACCAATATACAAGATCCCATTTGGAGGACGAGGGACCTAGGACCAGCTTCCCAACCAAAATTTATCCCTAGACCACCTCTTAACACCGAAGGAAGATATCAAAGACCTCATGTGAACCCGGGAGGACGTGACCCAAGGGGGTTTGATAGGGGTCTTGGAAAAATAGATGCCAACACCAGGAGGGAACTGAGGAGGAAGCAACTCTGCTTCATGTGCAAAGAACCATGGAACCCCTCACACAAGAGCATGGGTCGTGGCCAGGTACACTACATAGAGGTGTCTTCAGACAATGAGGAGGAGGAATATTATCGTCAGATACAAAACATAGAGGCCGAAACCACAGAGGCAGCAGAAGAAGAGGTCCCAGAACAGGATAGTACAGCTAGGGAGAAAGCCACCTTGGCATCTATCAGTGGGGTGCCCAAATTCAACACCTTCAGGATGAGGGGGGTCTTGCAGGGACAGAAAGTATCAGTATTGATTGATGGGGGAGCCTCTCACAACTTCATTGACTCAACATTGTTGAAGAGGAGACATATACCCACAGTAGAATTTGAAGGATTCAAGGTAGAGGTGGCAGGTGGTAGCACTATGCCTTGTGACAGGCACATTCCAGGTATGAAGCTCACCTGGGGAAGGCATGAGCTAAGATAGGACGTCTATGTGATGGACCTTTCGAACACTAACATCATCCTAGGATTTCAGTGGCTTAGTACATTAGGGCCTATCACCACCAACTACAAGACCGTGGAGATGTCTTTTACATAGGAGGGAGGATGAAAGGTAGTGCTCAGAGGCATGACAGGTAATTTTGCTAGGGTAGTCACGACCAAAAGGATGTAAGCCATCTTCAGGAGATAGGAAATTGTGTATGCAGTTGAATGTAGGATTTTGGCATGTGTGGATGAGAAGGGTAAGGTGCACTACACCCCAAAGATCAAAGATATCCTTGACAGACACCACAAGGTGTTTGGGCCGATTCCTCCAGGTGTGCCACCAGACAATGTTGAAATAATGTAATTTCAAAGAGTATTCTTATTATTATTTGATATATTATACATTGGATCAATCCCCATTGTGGATTGATCTTGTCGGTTATTGTAATAGGACCAAATCCCCTTTTGTGGATTGGTCAAATGTTAATTATAATAGGCAGAATAAGAAGTCGGTTCCAACAGATATTAAAGAGGCCCCAGAATGTAATTAAGGTGGCTATAAACACCCAGTGGGAGAAGTCGGCCCTGCCAGTGAAGAGACACTTCAGACGTGCCAGTATAATATAAATAAGGAGGCTAGCGCCTCGCTTAGACACACAACTCACTTGCTCATTGAGAGACAAGTTTCAGATCTGCTGGAGAAGAAGGAGAGAGAGTGTAGTGTATATCTGGGAGAGGACTTTCTGTATTAGTTTAAGAGATCTCTTGGCATTATATTGGCTATCTATATTAAGGAAGTTTTGCTGGGTTTTCTTCCCCTAGAGGGTTTCCCAGGATAAATGCTATGTCTCTTGTGATTGTGTATTTCTCAGTGATTTTGGATTATTCTATTGTTATCTAATGAAATTCAAACAACTATAATAATGGCTTAAACATTAACATGGTATCAGAGCCAAGCTGAAGGAAGCATCTTTCACAAGTGAAAAACGTCACTGTTGTCGTAAATGAAAATTAGGGATTTTTGATGGTGAAGCTTTTCAGCCCCAAAAACATCTAGAAAAGTGCACCCTCCCCTAAGGATCAGTTTGGCACTCTCAGTGCACCTTTTCAGTGGTTGGATCTCCCGAAAAGTGAAACCCTAGTTTCACAGAGTACCAGAAGTACCAGAAAACCAGTGTACCAGAAGTACCAGAGTACTAGAGGTACCAAAAGAACCAGTCCAGAAATCCGCAGATCAAATTTGGAGGAGAAAAAGTTGGATTTTCTCAGATCCAAACACACCAGGCTACTCGCCTCAGCCAAGCGCACCTCCTGGTAAGTTCAGATTTTCATTTTAAGAACTTTCATTTTTTTCGGTCATTTTCCTAGCTCCAAGTAAATATGTCTGCAAGCGTTAAGCTTGTTGACAAGCTAGAAGGAGTGGAAAACTTCTATTCCTAGAAGTATAGGATTGGCCTCATTCCTTAAGAGAATGACCTAGCAAGATTCATCAAAGAAGAAGTATCGGAACCTGCCGATGCTGTAGAAAAGGAAAAGCATCAAAAGGACACAATAAGGGACAAAAGAATCATTGCAGATTCAATCAAAGACCACATGATTCCTTATGTGTATTCTAAGAAGACTCTGAAAGAAATGTTTGATGCCTTGACTAGACTATATGAAGGAAAGAACATAAACCGAAAGATGAATCTAAGAACTCAATTGAAGAATACAAGGATGCAGAAAGCAGAAACGATTTAGGAATACTTCTCCAGAATCTTAGAATTCAAAGAACAACTAGAAGCTATTGGAGATACCATAGATGAAGACAAATTCATAATGACGGCCCTAAATGGTCTCACAAGACCTTGGGATGCATTCATCCAAACAATATGTGCCAAAACGAAGAAACTAAAGTTTGATAGTCTATGGGAAGAATGCATCCAAGAAGAAACAAGAGTAGCGAATCGTGAAGCATTGCTAGCAAGAGATGATGATCAAGCCCTAGCTACTCACACCAAAGGAGGAAGGACGAAACCCTACTTCCAAAAGGAGACTCATAAAGAGCCTCAACAGTCAAAAAAATTCAATCATAAAGAATCTCATCCAAGGAGATTTCA
>SNQJ01S0060401.1:16309-42261 GCA_010110895.2 Picea sitchensis
ATAAAGTTTGAGTACTTTCGAGATAAGCTTGGTATAGTCCAAAAGGACCCTCCTCGAAAGGGGGAGTAGATGTTGTGATGAGACATCTCTTGCTTCCGACCTGATGGTTGTGACGTAAAGCAAGATAATGTGATATGACTAGTACTGTGCTTCCATTTGGATAGTTGTGACGTAAAGCTAGTCTAGTATCTTGCTTTCGACCTGATGGTTGTGACATAGAGCAAGCCGAGTACCTTGCTTCTGACCTAATGGTTGCGATGTAAAGCAAGATGATCTATGACTAGTACTATGCTTCCAGCTATATAGCTACGACGTAAAGCAAGTCTAGTTCCCTACTTCCAACTTGATGGTTGTGACGTAAAGCAGGATTTGCACCTTACTTCCGACCTGATGGTTGTGATGTAAAGCAACATGATATGATGAGACTAGCACTGAGCTTCCAACTAGATAGTTTTGACGTAAAGCCAGACTAGTATCCTTCTTCCGACTTGATGGTTGTGACATAAAGCAGGACGAGTATCTTGCTTCCAGCTTGAGTATTGTGACATAAATCAAGACGATGAGATGAGACTAGTACTGTGCTTCCATCTTGATAGTTGTGACGTAAAGCCAATATAGTATCTTGCTTCCAGCTTGAATGCTGTGTCATAAAGCAAGACATTGAGATGAGACAAGTACTGATATTTTAGCGTGACAGCTATGACGTAAAGCCAGTCTTGTATTATGATGAGCCAGCCTTGTGCTGTGATGATGATGATGTATCAGTTTTTATACTAATACATATTGATGCAGATGATGATGACATTCCTTTGAGAATGACGATGCTGTCGATGAAGAAAACTTCTGATGATTTATAGATACACCAGTCAGTGTTCCAAGATGATATTGATGATGATGTCCTCTCACCCACTTGATGTTGTTGATGATGTTGTCCTCTCTCTCTCGCATGATGCTACTGAAGAATACCCTTGTTAAGGGGGAGTGTTGAAATAATGTAACTGCAAAGAGTATTCTTATTATTATTTGATATATTATTCATTGGATCAATCCCCATTGTGGATTGATCATGTAGGTTATTGTAATAGGACCAAATCCCCTTTTGCGGATTGGTCAAATGTTAATTATAATAGGAAGAATAAGAATTTGACCCCAACAGATATTAAAGAGGCCCCAGAATGTAATTAAGGTGGTTATAACCACCCAGTGGGAGAATTCAGCCCTGCAAGTGAAGAGACACCTCACACGTGCCAGTCTAATATAAATAAGGAGGCTAGCGCCTCACTTAGACACACAAATCACTTTCTCATTGAGAGACAAGTTTCAGATCTACTGGAGAAGGAGAGAGAGAGTGGCGCATATCTGGGAGAGGACTTTATGTATTATTTTAAGAGATCTCTTGTCATTGTATTGGCTATCTATTTTAAGGGGGTTTTGTTGGGTTTTCTTCCCCTAGAGGGTTTCCCAGGATAAATGTTGTCTCTTGTAATTGTGTATTTCTCAGTGATCTTGGATTATGCTATTGTTATCTAATGAAATGCAAACAACTATAATAATGGCTTAAACATTAACAGATAGGGGGTTTGATCACATCATTGAACTAGAGGCAGGGGCTAAACCTGTCATCACCACACCATATAGGCATCCAAGGAAGTATGAAGATGAGATAGAGAAGGCCATCAAAGAGATTCTAGGCATGGGACACATCAGGACAAGCTCTAGCCCTTTTGCTTCTTCAATAGTCTTGGTCAAGAAGAAATATGGCACTATGTGGTTGTACATTGACTTCTGGGCCTTGAACAAAATAAAGATCAAAAACAGGTACCCTATACCCAGGATTGATGAGTTGCTAGACGAACTGCATGGAGTTGTCTACTTCACAAAGATTGACCTTCGTTCTGGCTACCATCAAATCAAGATGAGGGAGGAGGATATCTCAAAAACAGCTTTCAGGTGTCATTATGACGATTATTAGTTATTGGTGATGCCCTTTGGGTTAACCAATGCCCCAACCACATTTCAATCTTTCATGAACCATGTGTTAAACAAACAGCTGAGGAAACACTTTTTAGTATTTTTTGATGACTTGCTCATTTATAGAAAGACGTGGGAGGAACACCTTCGGCATGTGAACCAAATCCTATCGATCATGGAGGAACAGTCACTGTACGCTAAGGAATCCAAGTGTGAGTTTGGGATGACAGAGGTACTCTACTTGGGACACATCATTGGAGCAAAGGGGGTACAGGTACATCAGGAGAAAATAAAAGCCATTATGGAGTGGCCAACTCCTAAAACACTCATAGAGTTAAGGGGATTCCTAGGCATATGCACGTACTACAAAAAAAATTTCAAGGGGTTTTCTCAACTATGTGCACCCTTGACCGTTCTGACTAAAAAGGGGGCCTTAAAATGGAGTGAAGAAGCTCAAGATACGATGGAGAAAATGAAAAAGGTGATGAGCACATGCCCAGTCCTAGCCCTTCCATATTTCAGCCTGCCTTTCACCTTGGAGTGTGATGCCTCAGGGGAGGGTATAGGGGTCGTACTGATGCAGAATAGGCACCCTCCGGCCTATGAAAGCCGGAAAATCAAGGGTCCTGAGCTGCTTTACATTATTTATGACAAAGAAATGTTGGCTATCATGCATGCACTAGCCAAATTTCGGCAATATTTGGTCGGTGCACGATTTGTGGTCAAATAAGATCATAACAGTCTTAAATACCTATTGGAGCAGAAGGAATTGAATGAAAGGCAACAAAAATGGGTAATAAAAATACAGGCCTATGACTTTGACATTGAATTCATCAAAGGGAAGAACAACGTGGTAGTTGATGCATTATCTAGGAGGCCATCCATTTTCACCATGACAGGTATGTCAATTGACTGGAAGGACCACTTGGTGGTGGAGTATGCAAAGGATCAGTTCACTTGTCAGCTATTGGACGGAAAGATACAGGATGATAACTTTAGGATCGTAAAGGACCTCATCTATTACAAGGGCCGAATTTTCTTGGTTCCTGGATCGGCTTTCAAGGCCAAGGTATTACATGCATGTCATAACTCACCAGTGGCAAGGCACCAAGGGATTAGTAAGATGTACAGATAGGTGAGAGAGAGGTTCTCATGGAAGGGCCTCAAGGAAGATGTGATTAAACATGTCAAAGAGTGCACTGCATACCAAGAGAACAAGGATGAGCACACTCACCAAGCAGGACTACTGCAACCCTTACCAATTTCAGAGAACAAGTGGGAAAGCATATCCATGGATTTCATCACTAGCTTGCCCAGAGCATAGAGGAAGGACTTCATTTCCATAGTAGTGGACAGGTTGACGAAGTTTTCACACTTCTTCTCCATAGCCATAGACTTCATCACAACACAACTAGCTAAACTATTTTTCAGAGAGATCTTCAAGTTGCACGGCCTACCCAAGAGCATTGTCAGTGATAGGGATAGCAGGTTCATGAGGACGTTTTAGCAGGAATTGTTCACATTAGTTGGCACGACCCTGACCCCTAGTACCAACTATCACCCTCAGATGGATGGTTAGACCGAAATAGTCAACAAATGGGTGGAAGGCTACCTCAAGAATTACGTAGAAGGACAACAGAAAGTGTGGGTCAGATGGTTGCACTTGGGCAAATACTGCTACAACACCATCCATCATGTATCCATAGGCATGACACCATTCAGAGCCCTATACAACTATGATCCAATCTCCTTTGTGGATATTTCCTTTGGGGACAACAGGGCACCAATGGTACAAGATTGGGTACAAAAAAGCCAAGACATCCTCAGAGAGTTGAAGGATCATCTACAGAAAGCACAGAACTAGCAGAAGGTCGAAGCAGACAAGAACAAAGTGGAGTGTACTTTTGAGGTTCGTGACTTAGTCTATCTAAGACTCCAACCCTACAGATAGGCTTCTATAAAAAGAAGCGGATCAGAGAAGCTACAACCATGCTTCTTTGGACCCTACATGATCAACAGAAGGATAGGGGTTGTAGCTTATGAGATGGATCTTCCACAAGGCAGTCGAATACACAACGTCTTCCATGTATCCTGCCTAAAGAAGGCCATTGGCCAACACATCATTCCCATTGAGAAACTACCTCCCATGGATGAAAAAGGATAGCTTGTGTTGATTCTGGAAGAGATACTGGAGGTCCGAGAGAAGAGGCTCAGGAAGAGAAGCATCAAGGAGTATTTAATCAGGTGGAAAGATCTACCCATCGAGGATGCCACGTGGGAGAATGAATAGATGGTACGAGAGACAGGTTTGGAATTGCTTGAGGACAAGCAATTTCAAGCAGGTGAGACTGTAATGTCCCCCACCTCTTGATGAAGAGGTTTGGAAGAATTAGTGGTCTAGGTGTCCCCACTAGGCCATAGTCTCACATTGAGGGGAAGGGTCAACCAAACTAAAGTTATATTCTTAAGTTGGCTTGATAAAAAGGTGAAAAAGAGTTAAAAGATAACTCAATGAAGAAGTAGAAGCGTTGGAGGTTGAGTTAGGAGTTAACCCTAGGGTTAACCTAACTCAATAGAGAAATAGAATAAAAGTATAAAGGAAAGGTTGGGGTGCACCTATGAGGCATTCTGGATTTTGGTATTTTCTCGTTGATGCTCTTGAGCATACAGTTTGAGGGTTTTGCTTCTACAAACCCTTGTGAACAACTTAGTGGTGGAAGAACTACTCACCTTGTTCCAATCTTGGTCTTGGGGATAAAATACTCCACCCACACCATTCTACACTCACCACAGATCCATCTATTGATTCAGGAGAGCAACAGGGTCATATTGTTCAAGGATTTCCAGCTTGGGCGCACCATATCTTGAAGAAGAGTTCAATCTAGCCAATTGCGAGAGCCTTGGGGTATTCCGGCATTTGGGTTTTGTCTGTAGGTCCTTGAACAACATTTTGGAGGCTTTCTTGAAGAGTTATTACCATCAGATCTTCAGCGACAGATTGGGACAGCCTTGAGGCAAGGAGGACGTCTTGTGACTCAATATTTCTCAGATCTAGGGAGTTCTACCTAGGATTTGAACCTGAAAATTATCCTAAGGGTTTATCATAGCCCAATCTATCATTCCAGAGAGTTTCATTGATTTTGGAGGTGTTCCTCATACATAACAAATTATTGAGCTATTCAGGGCTTCAGGAGGGCGTAGGTTGTATTAGGGTTTCAGCCATTGGAGGAGGATTGAGTATTTGAGCTTCAGACTTTTGAGAGGGATTTCCTTGGCCCCGATCTACATTCTGGTGGAGTTTGGCACAGTTTGGACATCTCCTTCAGTTGGGCTGAAATATTGGCCTCTTATCATCCAACAGGACGTACCAGCAGCCCAGGGGGTTGGGTGTTCACTTGTTATTGGCACCTTGGGTCTTCACATTGTATTCAACCTTTGAAGGCTTATTTTGTATTGTCGGGGGAATTTTGTAGCATCTCATATCATCTATCTATTGAGGCCATCTGAGGACCATTCCAGATCTACTCTATATTGTATCAGGTTCATTCTTTTTAATAATAAAGGTGAAATCTATGCTTGTGTTTCCATAGCTTGGGTATTGTTGTGATCTTGTATGTATTGAGTAGATCTTGTATGAACTATATAACTGGAACAAACCCTAAGGCCGAAATACCAGCAGCTACCTACATATCAAATAATTAATAAACACATCAGTAGTAGTTAGTGGTTTCAAGCAAAAGTTTGGCTTGGGATCTTTACATTAGTTCTTGAATCCGCTAGATCTAATCCATTTCTTTATGCTAAGTGATTAAACATATTAGATCAGGGTGAATGTTGTGGTGCTCTGTTTTATCTGTGAAGTAGATATTAGGTAAATAATGATGAACTAATGGTGCTAAGTGCTCTATTAAGTGTTATAATCACAGATCTGTGTCCCAACTAAGGTTGCAGACCCCTGAGTCCTACAACCACCCCTACCTCTACCTCAGGTGAGACTTCATCTGCTTCACAGGTGTTGCCGAAAGGGCCAGTAGTTAGGGCTTTGTTGGTGCGTTGTTGTAGCGTTGAACCCTGGGTATGCCCCTATGCCAACAAACGGTTCCGTTGCTGGGACCTAAACTATGATTGCTGGGAATTGAGGAAGAAAAATCTTTGTGCAAAGATCCAACTTGAAATTGTGAAAGCTCTGTGCGTAGATCTGTTGCTCTAGTGTGTAGTACTCTACTAGTTTGGCAAGCTCTGTGCTAAGGAAAAGGAATCCAATCTGAAGAAAAGAGGTAAGATCTGGAAGCTTTGTGCTCTAAGAAAGGCAAAAGTGAGACTTTTTTATTAAAAGAGGTAAGATCTGACAGCTTTGTACACTAATAAAGGTAAGAATATTGAAAATTTCTATATCTAAAAGCTTTGTGCTCTGCAGAAGTAAGATAAGTGGAAATTTTTGTTTCTAAAGCATGGATCTAGGTATATTTGATAGATTATATCCTAGCTTGAAAACTAGGGTATTCATAGATGAAAGAGGGTTTGATATGAATAGATCTGATAAGAACAGTGAAAAATATGCTATACCTATGCATAGAAAGAATGTCTGGACTAATAAGTGTATGTAGGATCCTAGAAAGAATTTTTTGTAGGTTAGCTACCATGATCCTAGTGCGCAGTATAGGAAAGGCTAGGGATCATTTAAAAGAAAGAGGATTAACCCTATGTTACAGTTGCAGAAGACCGTGACATCTTCCTAAGGAATGCCCTGGGAAAAGACCCAATTGTCTTTGTTGTAAATCTATGGACCATGAAGTATTGGATTGTCCTAGAATGATTGCTAAGCTTGAAGGAATGAACATGAGACAAGAAAACCCTAAGGCGGATCCAGAAACTAAGATTATGACAAAATCCCATGCAGAATCAGAGAAAGTATTGCTACATATAAGAGAAGCCTTGAATGATCACCGACAGGTCAGATTATCAGGGATCTTCAATGAAAAAGAATGCCTTGAAGAAAGAATAGGAGACTTCGACATTGACTGTGTTCTAGATGAGGAAACACAAGTGAATATCATGACAGAGAGAACGTGGGAAGCTATAGGGAAGCCTGCTATGATTCCTTCACTAGAAGGAATAGGAATATTCAAAGGAAAGTTCACTCGGATACCTATGAATGCCAATGGAACTTCAACAGAGGAAGATTTTGAGATTATTAAATTTATTGAGAACAATGCCCCATTTACAAAGCTACTAAGAAAACCTTGGATTGAAAGAGATCAAGCTCGAAGGCAAGAAGAAGAGAAAGTTTTGGAACAAAAGAAGCAAGAGTTAAAAGAATTCATGACTAGAAGGATCACACACTTGATTGAAGAACAAAAGAACAGATCAAAGCCATTTAACACTAGAGACCTGGATGTCGAAGTTACAAGAACACTAGAAGAACCACTGAAGATTGAACTACCTATTCTAGATAAATAAGAAGGACCACCCGTGAATCTTAGGAAAGGATCTCAACAACACGAATTCACTATGTCAAAAGAAGATAAGAGTTAGAACGGAAAAAGGCATACCGAGACGAAGATCACTGGGAAGAAGGCTAGAAAGCTCAGTAAGAAGAAAGATAAGATCGACAAGTTGCAGAAGGTTCCAGAGGAAACTTCGCAGAAGGGAAATTTGCAAAATTGGAACTTCGCTATGATATCAGAACAACGACACATGGCACTTCGCCATGACGAAGCAATATAGTCGTTGGGGACATTATAACCATTAGACCAACGCTCCAAATAGGTAGAAAGACATTTATGGATAGACAAATCGCCATATGACTATTGGGACCATGCCATAATGGACAGAACAAAGTTAATGAAGGATTCATACCCATTATCGAGTTACCTATTTATCCCGTCATGCCATGCACCGAGAACACTTTTTCCAATCGTGAATTTGAGCTCGCAGACTTGTTGATTTTACACAGTGGTCATTATGTTATTGGCCTCTATCCTATTGCAGTGCCTAAGTTACCCTCCAAACTCGAGATCATTAACCCCGAGTGTGTATGTCGAACAAGTTGAGCACTGTCGAGAAAATTGTTGAAGAAGTTTTGATCGACCTCATGACTGAAAGAGTCATGTCGATGTCCATAGGTGTACAAGCATCGTCGACGAGAGGACTGTCAGCCTCTCCATCCACTGCTCATGGAGCTGGACCATCCCGGCCATCTGATGAAAAGCGAACCAAGAACAGGGATTATCTAGCGAATGCTAAATTGATCCCGACCATATTACTTGCCTATATTCCACCCCTGAGCAGCACAGTAAATCAAGACAGCATGCCCATAGATTTCAAATACACCTTGGTCATTGCATACTTCCCGAAGGGGATACACATAGTTCGAGCAGACCAATATAAGATTGCGACGTTGAAGTTTAGCGACTTCAACCTCGGGGATCACAAAGTTTACAACATGCTTGCCCCACATAAGTACCTGACCTAGACTAAGGGGAATAATTTGAGGATAATCCCCCAGTCATGGACTATGAACCTCGTGCAGTCCACCCTGTTCAATGTCATGAAGATTCCTCACTTCGGATGACACCAGGAGGTGAATGCATGCGTCATGCTATTGTTGTGGAGGTTATTTATGGTTAAACCGTCGTATAACAGTTGATTCGACGCTGATCAATTGGATCACGGGGTTGAGTATGCAAGGACCTGATCCACATGAGTTTTACCTTGGAAAATCCATGGATTGTGCTCTAGCACAGTGGATCAAGGAAACTTATGGTGATGTCGAGAAGGGAACATGAGGTTGCAAAGTAGCTTCTATCCAGAGTGGTGCAGTGCGCCTCACCTGTCAGTTGATTGCAGGGAAGTTAGTCTGAAAGAAATGACCCACCCAAGTCTCTGATTTTGTAGTCAACCTCGCAGGCAAGTGCGCGGAAGACCTTCAAATGAACTGGGCGAAGTACCTAGTGAACCAGTTGGAACTCGACTGTAGAGAAGCACAAGATCAAGGATATGAATTTCATTTCAGCTTCCTTTTGATACTGATATCATTTATTGCCTAGGAGATGCCGAAAGGTAAGACCTTCCTGGACATTGAGCCTTTTGAACCAGTGGCCACGAAGTTCAGTGCACTATGGTACTCAAGCGACATGAATAAACAGTGGCAGTCAAATGTTGTTTTTCATACCTACTACAATTAGTTGGATGTAGACATACAGTCCGAGCCTCGCATGACTCTGAATACTCTACATCGGTTCAGGCCTCTGATGAAGTTCAGTGCAGATTGGCATTTTACTTACATAACAATGCACACTAACGAACACAAGCAACAACTTCATTCCTACTACAAGCTGACAGAGGAGGATTTGGAGGAGATCACCAAGGACTGGTCGGTGGACCTCCTTGTTCCAGTAGATCCTATGGAGACATTCAACATCGATAGCCCAGAAACTATGTAGGATACACCCGAACCTAGCGAGGCAAAGAAAACTGAAGAGGTCGAAGAATTAGACATCGCATCTGTGAAGACTGCCTCCATCTCACTAGAGCAAGGAGGTGATGGCGAAGAGTTAGGTGATAAAGAAGTCGAACAGAAGCAAGGAGACGAGGTTGATCCCCTGAAGAAGAGAAAAGGTTTTCCTTCGAAACCTTCCTTCCGGAAGAAAGCGAAGGACACCATGACCAATATGCAGACCGTCCTCACCTCCGATGACTTCGACTTCCTCATAGCATCCCTGCAAGATGCTTCGCTAGAAATAGCAGAAAAACAAGAAGCAAAGCAAGAGGAGTTGTATGATTGAATTGAGACTGAACTCCGAGGGGTAAAACAAGCCCTACAATCCAACAGTGCAGTCTCCACTGTGTTGGGAGAGCCATAATTGGGAGATGAGCCATCTCAACTCCACCACTTAGCCGATACAATCGAAGCTCACCTTCGATGAGCACAGGAAGAAACAACATAAGCCACCCAGGCTTTGACACAAGTACAAGGGGTACTAGTAGAGAAACGCAGTGCTGTAGAATGGGAAAAGCTTGCTCTCCAAGCAAAGTTTGAGGAAGAAAAAGCACAACTACAACAAGAAAAGGAAAAATTGCTCGTGGGGCAACTCGAAGTAAAGGAAATGGTCAACAGAGCACTTCGCTCTGTGACAGTCATAGAAGTAAAGGTCGAAGATCAAGTTCCACAATAAGTAGCGCAACTTGAAGAAGTGATCCAACAGCAACAACAACGCATCACAGACTTGGAACTACACGCAGTACTCAAGACCCCACAAGATGTAAGAGACAAAAGGGAAGCAACCGCCAGGAGCACAGTTGAAAGGCTCAAGTCTCTTACCTTAGAATGTAAGCACCTCATTGATCGCAATGACCAGACCTATGAAAAACTCATGGAGAACCCATAATTGGAGGCACTGGAGTCGCAACTCCAAGAGGCGAAGTATCAAGCCAAAAAGATACAGGCACAGCTGAAGTCCCTATCGGCTGTGGAAACAATGAAGCCCTCCCAAGATCAACGCACTACACAACAACAAATTCATACTATCCAGAGCAGAGTTATGGAGGTAACTCAAAAACTCCAACCTGTGCAAGATAAGGTCTATCAATTGTTTACAGAGGTAGAAGGCCAAGGAGTAGAGCTAGAGCCTGTTGTCACTACAGCTGAACAACATCTAGATGGACCGATCAACGATGCAGTCATTCAAGAGTTCGCAGAACAGGAGGTTGTGGCACAACAACAAGTCGAAGCAGCTCGAGGTATTCGAAGCAGAGCTAGTCGGACCAGAGTGACTCGAGATGAGTCACAGGTGAGTGTTGGGGGCTTGTTGGCCCTTGACCAAGTTTTGAGAGATTCTTGGTCATATTGACCTATTTTGGGACTTCAACAGTATCTTGAAGATGGAGCGCAAGATGAAGCATAGATCGTGGGATCTCGGCCCCTTTTTGGGTCCTTTTTTGGGATTTGGGAATATGTAACAACAATGGGATGTCGGTCCATGGTTTTACCCATGTTTAGGTCTATTTTGTATGTATAAATAGAAGGCTAGGCAATGTAAGAAGTATTTGAATAGTGCGCAAGAGTTCTGCAAGTTAGCTAAGTGCTAAGAGTTGGATCTGTGTGATCAAGAATTGTAAGGCTTCGTGCATACTGTATGAGACTTGTAGAGATAAGTGCAAGTCATTATAAGAGGATGTGAAGGCTTTGTGTTGTAATGAAAGGAAGGAGGATCTAACAAGCTGCGAAGATCTCCTGTCCTATGCAGAGTAAGGGTTTTGTGTCTCTCTGCATGTAGAGACTGATTGAAGCTAATAAAGAAGAAGAGTTAGTGGACGTAGCCCTAGGGTGGGGGTGAACCACATAAATACTATGTTATTATGCTATGTGCAATGTTCTAATGCATTTATGTGTTATTTTTTAATTGCTTGATAGAGATAGATAGATAGATATGTTTATGCTCTGTGCTTATGATGAATCTAGATGTTAGATCTGATATAGGTGAATGTACTTAGTGCTTGAATCTGCTAGATCTGATCAATTTTTTATGCTAAGTGCTTAAACATATTAGATTAGGGTGAATGTTGCGGTGCTCTATTTTATTTGCGAAGTAGATATTAGGTAAATAATGATGAACTAATGGTGAAAAGTTCTCTATTAAGTGTTATAATCACATATCTATGCCCCAGCTAAGGTTGTAGACACCTGAGTCTTGCAACCACCCCTGCCTCTACCTCCGGTGAGACTTCATCTGCTTCGCAGGTATTTCCGAAAGGGCCGGTAGTTAGGGTTTTGTTGGTGTGTTGTTGTAGCGTTGAACCCTAGGTCTACCCCTATTCCAACAAGGGGTCACATAAGGAATTTGACGGGATCAAGGAGGTAAAGAGCACTTGCCCAGTGTTAGCACTTCATGATTTCATGCAACCCATTGTACTTAGATGTGATGCATAATAGACACCTGATAGTGTTTGAATGTAGGAAGCTTGGGGACACAAAGCATCTCTATTCCATTTATGACAAAGAGATCCTATCCATCATGCATGCGTTGGAAAAGTTCAGGCAGTATTTGGTTGGTGGCCAATTTGTGCTTAGGATTGACCACAACAGTTTGAGATATTTTGTGGAACAGAAGGACTTGAATGAGCGGCAACAAAAATGGGTCAGTAAGATACAGGAATATGATTTTGACATTGAGTATGTGAAGGGTAAGAACAATGTTTCTTTTTATG
The DNA here is from genome assembly GCA_010110895.2 of Picea sitchensis. Classification (NCBI taxonomy): domain Eukaryota; kingdom Viridiplantae; phylum Streptophyta; class Pinopsida; order Pinales; family Pinaceae; genus Picea; species Picea sitchensis. Next base: position 28,490 of record SNQJ01S0060401.1, read on the forward strand.
CCCTTTCTAGGATACCAATAGCATGTTCCCTCATGGAGATTTCAGTTGATTGGAAATCCCACCTTTTGGTGGAATATTCCAAGAATTAGTTTGCATGTGAGTTGATGGATGGAGTCATACAGGATGACAGGTATCGAGTGGTGGACGATATAATTTTCTACAAATACAAGATATACCTTGTTACTGAGTCCACGCTCAATGAAAATATCTTGAGGGCTTCACATGACACACCATTGGCAAGGCAACCTAGGTATTTCAAAACCTACAAGAAGGTACAGGAGAGGTTCTCATGGAAGGGCCTCAAGGACTATGTATTGTGGTATTTGAGGGTGTATGACTTGTTAGCAGAACAAGTCAGGGAATATACACCCAACACGATTATTACAGCCTCTACCCATTCCAAAGCAGAAATGGGAGAGTGTGTCGATGGACTTTATCACTTTTGAGAAGGAGGGCACACCTTTGAAGAGTAAGTGAATCGTGATTAAATTGTGACTGTTTATCTCAAGGGTAAGTGAAGAGTCACTTGAGGGAGATCAAGGGTTAGAGGAGTTACAATTTGAAATTGCTTAAAGGCATCTCACTAGGATAAGGAGGGTGCACTTTTGAGGAGAGCTTGAGGGAAGCTGAAGGGGCATGCATCCCAAGGAAGTTTTTTTGCTTGGAGGGAAAGAGTTTCAGTAGCCAGAAGTTGGCACACATCCCTAGGAGGATTGGCTCGCACTTATAGATAGTTTCAGCATTAAAGAGGATACCGAATAGCTAGGAATCCAAACAGCAAGGTACAGATCTGTACCTTTTCCTAGGCACAAAAACCGAGGCATATTTATGATATTGGTGGTTGTAAAGTCCATACAGATTGTACAAGAAATCAGTTTTTTATTTTATACTGTGTTACTAATTTCTGGTGAATTTCTGAACTAATTTCAAAAGAGAGAGGAAGAGGAGTTTATGTGTGCTTTAAGGGAGGAATCTTCCTTGAGGCATTCCCAATAAAACCCTTGAAGTCAAACCTGCAAAAAATTGACAAGATCTATGCATACAAGAAGATAATATGATTGAATATGCTAATAAGAAGAAATACTTGCACCCTATCTAGCAAACCCACATATATAGATCTACAAAAATACTCATTGTTAGATCTACCCAAGTAAAACACTTTACCCAAGATCTAATCATGCAAACATCATGCCAATCAAAACAACATTACCTCATGTGTAGCAAGAACTAAAATACGTGTTGCTCTTCCAATAATCCTCCAAAGTTTCTCCTTTATTACTCAAAATGGATCTTGGAGAAGTACTTGCTCCAAAACCCTAGGAGCCAAAGAATGGAAAGATGGACAAGAAAGAGAGAGACAGTGTGGAAAATCAAGTAGAATAACAATAGCTCAAGATATGGTGAGGAGGGAATGAGAAAAGGGATCTATTTATACTTAGAGAGACAAACTCACCCCTCTTGGATCAATGTCAAGTGTCCACCACCAAGCACAAGCTAGAATCCCAAGGGTGGGGCGCACCATCTAAAGTTTGATCACATGGATCAAGGATGTGGATGAGTGAGGGAGTGTTGGGATCAAGAAAAAAGGTAATTGGGAGGATAAGAAAGGTGTGCCAAGGGATATAATAAGTCTCCCCTTAATTTTTTCATTATTTTTTTACTTTTTGGAGACTTTCTAGAAGGGAGGCACACCACTCTAGGCAAAGTGACGTTTTTGATTAATGGTTGGGTGAGGGGGTGATGTGAGGGTTGGAAAAGGTTAGGAAAGGTTATGAAAAATCTCTCTCACCTTTATCCATCTTTACATCACCCTTTTAACTCAAAATTACAAAAAGAGATTTTTCCAATGTCATGACTTAGCCATTAAAATTGTTGTTTTTGACTGACTGACACTCCGGGTGGACAAACCCATAGCAGAATTTGTCCAACTGAGCTGAAACTTGGTCCATGGGTGTAGGGGGTCTCATTCCATTTATTTTTAGCACAAATACCCCTATCAAAAGTCCAAGGACCTAGTTTTTACAAATTTTGCTCAAAAATAATTAATTAAATAAATAATTGAACCTCCAAACTTAGGGAAATGTAATTAAAAATTAATTCATTAAAAAAAACTAATCTAGACTCGATGAAATTCCGTGAAACTTTCTAAGATGTATTACATGGTCATTTACATCATCCCTAAACAATAATTACCAGAGGATAATCCCATTAGAACGCCCTTCACCACTTTGGAGGAATTATTGCAAGTGTGAGGGAAAAACTTAAGGGAAATCAATTAGGCTGAAAAGCCCAATTGATAGCCTGAGGATAAAAAAACCTCGATGAAAGGAACTCTTCCAATGAACTGATCTCAAGGTAACTGACCTAACTATGACCCATGAAAACCTATTACATTATTGACCCACGCAGGGGTGCATAAATTCCAGTTACAAAAAGAAGTGTTGGGGCCAAAAATGTCCTGTAGAACCAAAATCTCCGGCAAATGAGCATATGATGATGCATATCTTCATGGCACATGGAGTTGACCCCCTCGTTTGAGAGGCAGTCAATAGTGACTTTATAAAGTGATTTTATAAAGTTGAGTCTTTTAATTTAGAAATGTAAAAGTGACTTTATGATGTTATGGGTCACTTTATTAACTTAAGTGACCTCAACGAATGATTAAATCGTGACCGTTGATCTCAAGGGTAAGTGAAGAGTCACTTGAGGGAGATCAAGGATTAGAGGAGTTACAATTCAAAATTTCTTAAAGGTAGCTCATTAGGAGAAGGAGGGTGCACTTTTGAGGAGAGCTTGAGGGAAGGTGAAGGGGCACACATCCCAAGGAAGTTTCTTTGCTTGGAGGGAAAGAGTTTTAGCAACCAGAAGTTGGCACACACTTCTAGACAATTTCAACATTAAATAGGAGGTCGTACAACTAGGAATCTATACAACAAGGTACAGATCTATACCTTTTTCTAGGCACAAAAACTGAGGCATATTTCTGATATTGGTGGTTGTACAGTCCATACAGATTGTACAGGAAATCAGTTTTTGATTTCAGACTGTCTTACTATGGATTTATATGTTGTTTTTGTTCAGTGAGAGTGAAAGTACAGATGATTAATGTTGATTTAAAGATGTTGTTGTAACTCATAAATTTTCCTAAAGCTAAATAAGAAACTTTCTCCTCAATTCTGTCATTTTTCTATGCTATTCTTCTTGGGTTTTACCCAGAATTTTTCATGGTGTATATTGGATATTTTATCCAGTGTTAGTAAATGATTCCACTACAGATTTAGTTTTAGAACTATATTAATTAGTGTTTCTGCTCATTAAGTGCAGCTAGTAAAGGTTTTTAATGCTTGTTGTTATGACTTAATTGGAGGTTGAAATCTGGGTATAATATGGTGAATTTCTGAACTAATTTCAACATATATTTGCAACCTGCTCATGGGTGGAGATGTACTTGATCTTTACTACCCCTTTCTGTACTCTATCCCTGATGAAGTGGTATCAAATCTCAATATGCTTGGATCTGTCATGGAAAAATGGATTCTCTGAAAGCTTAATACAACTTTGATTATCACACTATATTATGGTAGGATTCAATTCTAAAATGGATAGGTCAACAAGTATCTTTCGAAGCCAAAGGTATTCAAAACTTTCTTGACTTGCTTCCATGTATTCAGCTTCTGCAAAACTGAGAGCTATAGAGTTTTGTTTCCTACTGTACCAAGAGATCATACCTGAGCCCATGTTGAAGCAATAGCTAGATATACTCTTCCAATCCATAGCACTCCCTGCCCAATCTAAATCTGAGCACCCTATCAGCCTGATTTGATCTCCCTTCACATACTAAAGTCCATACTCTATGGTACCTTTTAGGTATCTCAAGATATGCTTGGTTGCAATCCAATGTACTATCTAAGGATCTACCATGTGCTAACTGAGAGTGTTGACAGTGAAACATACGTCAGGTCTAGTATTGACCAGGTACATCAAACAATCAATCAATTGCTTGTAGATGGTGGGACTCACTTTCTATGAATCTGCAGTGTTTAACTTCTTGAAATTTGTGATCAAAGGGGTAGCCATAGTCTTGCAATCCTCCATCCCGAATATTTTGAGAATCTCAACTATATGTTTTCCTTGACCAAGGAAAACTTCACCCTTCTGTTGCCAAACTACTAGGATAAAAAAGTAATGCATTAGCCCCGGACCTTTCATCTCAAATTATTTTGTCAATTTTTCCATGCAACTATTAATCAAAGTCTCTGTACCTGTAAGAAATAAGTCATCAACATAAAGAACAAGAATGAGAATATCTTCCTATTCCTAAGAAGATATAGATTTGAGTCTACACTACTCATGACAAATCCAACGCTCTGGAGATTGTTGTAAATTATGGAATAACACACCCTGGGTGCCTACTTGAGTCCATAAAGGGCCTTCTTCAATCGACATACATGACTTGTTTTGTCATGGATCTCAAACCCCTGTGTTTTTTTCAGGTAGACTTCCTCCTCAATCTTTCCATTAAGAAAAGTTGTCTTGACATCCATCTGATGAATCTTCCACCCCATCTGAGTAGCAATAGATATCATTGCTCGAATGGAAGTATAGTGAGCCACTGGAGAAAAGGTCTCATCATATTCCACTCCTTGCTGAGAGAACCCACGAGCTACTAATATGGCTTTGTATTTTTCAATGCTTCCATATGTTGCATGCTTGATTTTGAAGATCCATTTGGAACTGGCCACATATTTATTTTTTATTCTGGGTACAGTTTCCCAAACTTCATTCTTCATTATTGAGGCGTATTCTTCTATCATAGCATCTTTCCATACCTACTTCTTAATGGCTTCCTCAAAGCTGGTAGGTTCTGACTCAATAATAGTACTCATAGGGGTTGCATATCCTAAGTATCTCTGAGGAGGTTTACTTGTTCTGACCGAAGTCTTTGGAGTTTTTACTTGTTCTTGGGCTTCTTTCAGTAATTATTCTTCCCATTTTGGTTTCCTTTTCTTGGAGGATCCAGGTTGATCTTCTATCTGATCCATAACCTGGCCATCGGTGAGAGAACTTAAGGTCTAAGAAGATGAAGAAGTTTCCTCTTGCTGAGAGGTTTTTGTTTCCAAAGTATCTTCATACTAATAAAACTTCCTAAAATCCCTTTCTTCCTCAAATTTTACATCTCTTCTTTCCACTATTTTTCTAGTAGATGGAATATACATCCTATAGGCTTTGGATGTTTCATTGTACCCAACAAGGATCCCCTTTTCTGCCGTGGGATCCAACTTGGTTCGTCTCTCTGTAGGAATATGACAGTAGACAACACACCCAAAGATGCATAGGTGTCCAATGTCGAGTTTCCTCCCGGTGAAGGCTTCTTCTGGAGTTACATTACCGAGCACTCTGTGAGGACTCCTTTTCTAAATATATACTGCAGTATTGCATGCTTCTGTCCAAATAAATTTTGTCAGGCCCTGGTCATGCAACATTGCTTTTGCTGCCCCAACAATAGCTTTGTTTTTTCCTTCAGATACCCCATTTTGTTGAGGGGTATCGGGAACGGTTAGATCCCTCTTAATATATGTTCTTGCACAAAATTTCTTGAAGGCATGAGATGTGTACTCTCCTCCATTGTCTGATCTCAAGATTTTTATTTTCTTTCCAGATTGAGTTTCGACAAGAGCCTTAAACTCTTGAAACTTTATGAGAACTTCTTTTGAGGTTTTTCCCTTTAAAAAATAGATCCAGTCTTTTCTTGATAAGTCATCTATAAATATAATGTAATATCTATACTTGCCCCCTATAGAAGGTGATGGCATGGGACCACAGATATCAGTATGATTCAGGTCCAAAATTCCTTTAGACCGATCATCACTCTTAGGAAATGGGGCTCTTGTATATTTCCCTAGAGCACATCCTTTACATACCTCATGATGATCTGTACTAAAGGGAGGTATTCTTGTCACAATCTTGCCAAAAATCTTAAGGCACCCATGACCAAGATGAGCCATACATCTGTGCCACAGTTCACAATCATTGCTACCACTGCTACTAGCTAGGGCATGGTGTGAATCAAATTGAAGCTTATATAATTTATCCTTTATTACTCCAATGAATTGCCCATATACTTAGGCTTGATATATTCTTTTCCTTCCTTGAAATATACCTCAAACCCCTTGTCTTCTAAGGCATATACTGAGGAAAGATTTTTCTTCAACGCAGGGACATAGAGGACATTTGACAAATAGAGAGGCATTCCTGACTCCCTCTTGAATTTTACTATTCCTATCCCTTTTGGATGATAAGCGTAGTCATCTCCAAGGAGTATTTCAAATTCGAATCCCTTTTCTTCAAGATTTGTGAAATAATGCTTGTGTCCTTTCATAAGACTGGATGCCCTGCTATCGATATACCAGACATCTTTGGTTCGAGTGTTGTACAAGTATGCTCTACAAGTATCCTCTGTCATCCTGGCTAAAAACGATGGGTTTCTCAGTAGCCTCACTCTAACACCATGTAAAATATATATACTAGGAACAAAAAATTTATATTAAGAGAAGCCACATAAAAGAAACACGATACACAAATTTCTTTTCTTTTATTTTTATTTCCGATTCAATACAATATCAATAGAGTATGAGATCTCTTATCTAAGATCTTTGTTGATTCCCTTTTCTTTCTGAACCATCCCTACTCGAGCTATGTACAATCTGTATATATGTTATATGGATCGGGTCGTACTTTCTTGTACGGATTCCATCCTTCCTGTTCTTGATTGTCTGCAAGATGTATGAAGCCTCTATTATGAGGTAGTTGTCCTGCCTCGGCTCCTCTATGGTGCCTCTATCCTTAGTTAAGGTCGTTTCCCTGGCTCGGCTCCTCTAACCCCTACTCGGCCCAGTATTGAAGTGGAACTCTATCTAAATCCTCCCCCCTAGGGAATATATATATACTTGAAGGTGATCCATGTGAAGTGGTGGAAAAACATCTCAACCATTGGATCTAGATCTTGATCAATGGATGGGATTTAATATTTTAATGAGATAACTTTAGTTTTCTTTATTGTTCCCTCACTACTTAGAGAGTCTTTTCTCACTAAAATATCTTAACACAAACTACATAACATATTTTCCATTCATTCGTTAAACATACCATTACACGACAATATGGAAAACTAGGCAAGAAAATTTAAATGACTGACTTACTAGAAGTCTCTCATAAACTAGCATGCATTCCTCATTCTTCCATTCATGAAAGCCAATTAATTTGCACAGGGTTAGAATGATGTAAACAAGATATTATATTGACTGCCATCAGAAATTCCTTGTATACACAAAATAATCACAATGCATACAATTGAACTCGAACCTATAATATCCCATAATTCCATATTTTACAAAATAACTATATCCCCCACATAAAAAGCTACCTGTCTAGTATCAAGAACGAGTAACAATGGCATCTTCTACTTTGTGTTGATTGATATGGCTCCCCTATTTCAGAGAAGATGTGTAAACACTTTCTACAGACCCTTCATATACGCATTGTTCTCGACTAAAATAATTCCAAACTGTGGATATGTCTTCATATTGAAAAACTACAACTCGGTAGGTGGTACTGTAGAGTAAAAACCTTTTGGAGGAAGAATGGTTTAAGCTCAGAATGAATGAATGTAAACAACACTCAGGAATAGTACTTGTGAGTGTTAATGCTTTTGTACAATCGAGAGACATTCCCACTTGTGGATTGTGGTGAGAATACCTTCCTCGCTAAGAGGGATTTGTTGATTTTTGTAACTTCGGGCAGGTATTCTCACATGACCCTAAGTGTTGGGCATGCGGGAATCATCATGGGCACCACATCACACTTTTGGTTTGGTGAAAACCCCCTTGTTTTTGAGTGGGGGATTCATGGGTTTGGTGATGGGATTTGTGGGCTTGTGTTGAGGCTTCACACCCACAAATAAAGCCTAACTTGATGTTGACTTGTTAAGGGGATTCTATGTTGACCCCTAAGGATTGTATATAAAGAAGATAGGTCATTTTGGCATTACACATCATGTAGAGTGTGTGGAGACATGATGGAGCTAGCATAAGTGAGTTTGACTTGTGGTAGGAAGATTGGTGATATCACCAAATGAAAACTCTGCAAGGTGATGAATCTGGCCTAGGAGAGAGAAGCGAAGAAGGTCGCATGTGTTGAGCGAATTTTTCATACAATACGTGGTTTGCAGTGGGACAAATCAAGTATATACACAAGTCACAGGTGTGACGATTCGCAAGTCATAGGTGTGACAAATCGCTTATATATGTGGGTAATAGGTGAGGTGAATCGTGTATACACATAGGTTGCAAGAAGGTGAACCATGTATATATGTGGGTTGCAAGAGGGTGAATCGCATATTTGATTTCTTTGGAAGGTACAAATCTGAACAGGCTAATAGGTGACGTTGATAGGCCGTACATTTGGTCTACAATATATTTTTGGGTAGAGGAGATTTCCAGGAATATTGCTGAGGTTTGGTTTTTTGATTTGTATGGTTATTGGAGAACAAGGTTGTTTTTAGTTTTGGTGACTTTGGAGGACAAAGTCATCCTCATATTTTGATGGTATTGTATTGGTTGGGAGGGATGGTTTTTTCCCTCATGATTTTTTATGTTAACAAGATTATAAAACTGAATTTTTTGTCTCATGTGTATTGATGATTCATCTCTTATCTTTGTGTTTCTGTTGCATATGTTTTCAGCAAGGTTACATGAACTGTGGATGTGATCAGAATCACTAGAAGAATCTGGTGCGAGTGCAACACTTGTGCAAAATTTAGGAATCGGGGAATCAGAACCCTAACCCTAATTTTTATATATTTGTGGTTTTTTTTTTTTCAAATTACTAGCTATAGTTATAAATTTGTTGAAATCTTAATAAAATATAAAATCTGCCACAATTCTGTCATCGGAAATGGATCCACCTTTGTCGGAAATGGGTCCAATTTTAGGAAACAGATCTGATCCGAAAAATAGAAAAAATCAAAGAATCCTATAAGAATTTGAGATTCCAATTCGAGAAGATTCTGGTGCGGGTATGAGGTGCTCTAAGGAGAATCTGGTAACTATGGTTTTCAGTCAATAATTTTTAGTGTAAAAGTGTTTAGTGATAACAACTAGGGTTTTACTGTTAGATCACTAGGAAGCAATTTTCAGATCTGAAAATAGTCACATAGAAGTTGCATGTGAAAATTAAAATTGTATCAGAGCTTAGGATCTGAAGAGAAGGGGATCATGTTTGAGACACATTGTTGGCTACAACACTTGAAGAGTGTTGTACTTGTTCTTGTTCTTGTTCCAGGCAGGTCAAAGGTGATAGCTCTGAGAGGGAGCTATAGTGACGGTTGCAAGTGGAAACAAGTTAGATGGTGTCTAGTTTGAGACATGGAGCAAATTGTCAGATGAGGAGTTGTGGACTATTGTAGCTCGGTGGTGTGGCAGGATGGGAGTTCTAGTGGATTGGCGAGCAGCATGGATCACAACAGTATGTTGTGTGGCAAATTTCCAACCATGTATATGGACTTCCAGTGGCTTGTCATAGTGAGTTGTGATGGGTGCAACTCAGATGATTTGGCATGAATGAGATGACTTTGTGTGTATGTCAGATTGATGAGATAAAGTCTTCATCGGGCCAGAGAGTTTCACATTGTCGAGGTATGACAATGTATGTGGTATTAGACCCAGGAGGATGAGTACATTTGCAGAGATGAGTTGCAGAGGTCTAGAGTGGACTAGATTGAGTGTCCAATCATAGCTTGGGACTATTCAAGACAAGGACACATGATCAATGGTAGAATGTGTGGACATGGAGAGTTTTTGGTGACTTGGATGATGGACTTAGGTAGAAGTGTATCGGATGGTCATGACTTGGGAAGCAAGATGCTTTCCTTGGAGGATTGCATGGTTCTTATCTCGCGAGAGCCATCGAAACATAATAGGGGCACAAGATTTGTTCGTGAGTTTCATAGTATCTAACTCAAGTATGGATCTAGAGTAGTGGTATTCTGGATGGAGTCAAGTGATGTGTTGTGGTTGGAAAATGTGTTATGGGTGCTAGGAGTGTGTTCTTAGCCTCATGAATTGAGGATTAGGGCTATGCAGTGTTGTTCCAAGATGGACATGTGTTATTGGATGTCGATTTGGTAGGCCTTCCCAAGTCTTGTGAACCTTTTGTGCAGGGGATCTATGCACGAGACATTGCCAAGGTTTAATAGGATATGGACTCAATTGGTGTCCAAGGAGGATATGGATGATAGATGAGGAGGATTAGGTGACTCCACTAGTGGTGAGGTGGGTAGCTCCACCAGTGGTGAGGCAGGTAGCCCCACCAAAATCACAAGTACGGAGGGAGCAGGTAGCTCCACCAAGGGTGAGGCAGGTGGCCCCATCAGTAGCACAGGTATAGAGGGAGTAGATAGCTCCACCAATAGTGTTGGATTAGAAGGAGCCAGATTTTAGTGGGAGTCATCCATTAGGATAGTGGGGAGGAGCAGCCACCCAAGACAGTTTAGAGGATATTAGACTTCATCGGAGTGACAATGTACAAGGAGCAGGTATCTCTAGAGGTCATGCAGACTCAGAGGGAACCTGACCTCAAAGGGAGTCAGTGGATTCAAAGAGAGTCTGACTTCAGAGGGAGTCTGCCTTCAGATACAGATGGGACAGCGACATCTTCCAAGACTATCAAGAGGGTGTCATGGGTTGATATGGCGAGGTAGGCTTCTAGGAGCAGGGTGTCTTCCAGGATGGGATCATGTCAAACAACAGGATTTTCTTTAGTGATCGAGGATGCAACCAGTCAAGAGGACTAGAGAGCATGATTTTCTTTGATGACAAAGGGAGCAACCAATGTTGATAACCTAGTTGTGTAATTGTTCAATAAAGTGATTTTATTAGTAATGAATTAATCTCTCGTTGAGATCACTTAAATCACTTAAGTCACTCAACTTTACAAAAATTCACTTTAGTCATTGAATAAAATCCACTCTAGAAAGTGTCGCTCGAACACCTCCGCATAATAGGCATCGCCAATGCAGAAGTACCTATCCGAGCTACCCCAAAAGCTAACAACTAATCAAACAGATTGGAGAGAAGTTGTGGTAGAAAATCCAGGATGGGAGATAAAGCTACTTTCAGGTGATGGAGGATGGAATGCCTCCCTCACTAAGAGGGAGTGTTGATGCTTTTGTAGCATCAAGAGGCATTCCCACTTGTGGAGTGTGGTGAGAATACCTTCCTCACTAAGAGGGAGTGTTGATTTTTGTAGCTTTGGGCAAGTATTCTCACATGACCCTAGGTGTTGGGCATGTGGGAATCCTTGTGGAAACCACATCAAACTTTCGGTTTGGTGAAAACCCCCTTGGATTTGAGTGGGGGTTTCATGGGTTTGGTGATGGGATTTGTGGGCTTTTGTTGGGGATTCACACCCACAAGGAAAGCCTAACTTGATGTTGACTTGTGAAGGGGATTCTATGTTGAACCCTAAGGATTGTATATAAATAAAAGAGGTCATTGTGACATTACACATCATGCAGAGTGTGTGGAGACATGATGGAGCTATCATAAATGAGTCTGCACTTGTGCTAGGAGGCTTGGTGATATCGACAAAGGGAAAGTCTGCAAGGTGGAAAATCTAGCCTAGGAAAGAGAAGCGAAGAAGGTCGCACATGTGAAGCGAATTTTTCGTACAATACGTGGTTTGCAATGGGAAAAATCACATGTATACACAAGTCACAATTGTGATGAATCGTGTATATATGTAGGTCATAAGTGTGATGAATCACGTATATACGTAGGTCACAAGTGAGACGAATCATGTATATACACAGGTCATAGGCGAGGTGAATCATATATATACGCAGGTCGCAAGAAGGTGAACCACACACATACATGGGTTGCAAGAGACTGAATCGTGTATCTAATTTGTTGGGAAGGTACAGATCCATACAGGCTGACAGGTGACGTCAGTAAGCTATATAGGTGGTCTATAGCATATTTGTGGGAAGAGGATATTTCCAGGGATATTGTTGAGGTTTGGTTTCCTGATTGTATGGTTATTAGAGAACAAGGTTGTTCTCAGTTTTGGTGACTTTGGAGGACAAGGTTGTCCTCATATTTTGTTGATCTTTTATTGGTTAGGAGGGTTGGTTTTTTCCCTCAAGATTTCTGATGTTAACAAGATTATAGAACTGAAATTTGTGTCTCATGTGTATTGATGATTCATCTCTAATCTTTTTGTTTCTGCTGCATACGTTTTCAGTCAATAATTTTCGGTGTAAAATTTTTCAGTGATAACAACTAGGGTTTTATTGTTAGATCACTAGGGAGCAATTTTCAGATCTAAAAATTAGTCACATATAATTCCATGTGAAAATTGAGAGTGAGAGCTTTCAAATTACTTGGTGTGAAACTCCCCTTTTCCAAACTATCACATTCGAGAATAGTAAGTTGGTACATTGTTTTCTCTATTTTTTGAGACGAAAATGAGGTGAAGGCCCCAACTCCACAAGAAATAATGACCTCTATTCTTCATCTTCGTCATATCATGTATACGAATCAACCAAACACCGCCTCGGATGGAAAAGGATTCCTCTGACAGAAACATGGAAATGGACAGACAAAAGTGTCGTGTCGATTAAGCACGTAATCTAGTGGCTTTAGGGTTGAATTATGATCATCAATTCAATGTAAATAATAATATTTCTAAACAACAATTTTACAGGGTTTTATGCTTTCTCTATATGTGTCTACATCATGTACAGGGTTAGTTGTTTTCTCTATACTTTCCTGGCAAGGAATGAGGCAAAGACCTGTAAGAAGTGCACATCAACTAACTCCACAAGAAATAATTGGTTCCATTCTCCATCTTCGTCATCATGTCTCTATAATTTAAGTGCAAATCAACCAAACACTATTTAATTGCAAAACAACTAAACACTGCAGGAGAAGCCAATTTCGTGTGGTATATGAGGGGGAAAGATATATTTCCGAAAACTTTGAAACAATGTGGGTAGGATAACATTGAATCCGTTGACCATTCGGACGAAACCCAATTGACATGTTGAATTTATCTAGTAATTAACTTACTTGATTGTAGTATGAATTGAAGGGTAATTACACATATATGTCACAAGTGGGAATTGAAACAAGGTGAGTAGGATAACCTTGAATCCACTGACCATTCGGACAAAACTCAATTGACACATGTTAAGTTTATCTACTTATTAACTTACTCCATTGTATTGTTTATATGAATGACACATGTTAAGTTTATCTACTTATTAACTTACTCCATTGTATTGTTTATATGAATTGAAGGTGGCTATATAATATTGGAGTAGCATTTAGGCATAGTCTATTTAAGTAATTATACAAGTGAGTTAACAAGTGGATAAATAACGCATGTCAAGAGTGGGAATTGATACGAGGTGGGGGGATAACCGTGAATCCACAGACTCTTCTGACTCTTAGGAGGAAACCCAAATCACATGTTGAGTTTATCAACTTATTAACTTACCCCATCATATTTAAATGATATAAAAATAAAGAATTTTCCATATAAAATATAATTATTGATAATAAAAATGATTTACATTCATTTTGATATCATTTTAATTTCATATTTATTAAGTAATTATATAAAAATTAATTTTAAAAGTAAACAAAGAGCAAACATGAAAGTTATGCATGTGATAATATTTCAATCATATTAAATTATACATTAAATGATATATA
>SNQJ01S0060401.1:42285-54754 GCA_010110895.2 Picea sitchensis
AGGAAATGAACATGCCCTTCTAGCTTTTATTTTTAAGGAATACTTAACTTGTTTGGGAAAAAGATAATAATTGAAATTTTGTGAGAGAAAGATATTTATGCACCTGAGGAGTAATCGTAGCCAAACCAAACCAGATCACTGGAGTCTTTTCAGTAAAATTTCTGATCATTTAGCTCTAGACCCGGACAAACACTGAAGACTCACGTGGAACACCCAGCTGGAGGAGGACAACAGTGGCTACCTGAAGAATTTCTGATCATTTAGCTCCAAACCCGGACAAACACTGAACACTCGCGTGGAACACCCAGCTGGAGGAGGACCGCAGTGGCTACCTGAAGAACAGAAGCATAGTACATATATCAATAAATGTTGACGTAAGGTTTAGTTTGTGTTTTAAGAATATTTTTATTATTTTTCATATTTTATAAATAAATATATTGAAATTTGTAATTATTATTATTATTATAAAATATATATTAATTATTATGATTATGCATATGTTATAAATATAGATAAAATTATTTTATATGTATTTAATTTTATATAATAATTATTAATATTATTATAGATTTATTTTAATATCATATTTATAAAGTAATTATGTATTCAATATATATATAGTATAGTTATTAGTAATTATATGTATTTATTTTAATATGATATTTATTATAGATGATAAAAATCATATATATTTATTTTAATTTCATGTTTATTAAGTAATTATATGAGTAGTTAATTAGTAGAGTTAATTATTGGATAAACCTAATTGACATGTTAAGTTTATCTACTTATTAAGTTACTTCATTTTATTGTTTATATGAATTGAAGGTGCCTATATAATAATGGAGTAGCATTTAGGCATGATCAATATTTCAATAAATGTTATTTTTATTAAGTAAATATAGGAGTGAGTTAACAAGTGGATAAATAAGACATGTCTAGAGTGGGAATTGATACTAGGTGGAACAAAACTCAAATCACATGTTGAGTTTATCAATTTATTAACTTACCCCATTGTATTTAAATGATATAAAAAACAATAATTTTCCATATTGATAATGAGAATGATTTACATTCATTTTGATATCATTTTAATTTCATATTTGTTAAGTAATTATATAAAAAGTAAACAAAAACATACATAAAATTTAATGTATGTGATAATATTTCAATCATATTAAATTATACATTAAATGATATATAGAAAATATAAATTTTATTTTATTTTTTAAAACTTTTAACACCCTAAAATTATTATTTGTAATCATAATTCATCTAAACCTATTAAATATAAAGAAAAATAAATTTATTTTAAACAAAATCATAACTCTTATCTATATTTATAAATATCATTCACATAATAATG
The DNA here is from genome assembly GCA_010110895.2 of Picea sitchensis. Classification (NCBI taxonomy): domain Eukaryota; kingdom Viridiplantae; phylum Streptophyta; class Pinopsida; order Pinales; family Pinaceae; genus Picea; species Picea sitchensis. Next base: position 43,652 of record SNQJ01S0060401.1, read on the forward strand.
ACTTGTCATTTTAAGTTATACATACATCTTAAAAAAAATTTAGGCAAACTCCAACTCAATTTAGAATTATATGTATATAGAGAGAGAATTTTAAAACTTTAAAACCAATTATCAAATATTTATAATTCATCTCAACTTATTAACTTACCTTATTGTATTTAAATGATATAAAAAACAATAATTTTTCATATAAAATATAATTATTGATAATGAAAATGATTTACATTTATTTTGATATCATTTTAATTTCATATTTATATATATAATTTTAAAACCTTAAAACTAATTATCAAATATTCATAATTCATCTTAATAATGATAAGTGTTAAAAAAAAAAAAATACATAAAATTATTTTAAAATAACATTCCACATCACATAACTTCTATTGTGGTAGTAAAGAAGAAACAAACGAACGGCTCTACAACTAGGGTTTGAGCCTTCTCAGCCAGAGCGAACTGTGTGCAACAGATGACAGCCCCGTAGGGGCTTCTGAACTGCGGGGAGGGAGCGTCGCCCGACGTCTCCTACAAACAAGTCGTGGCCAATGAAAATCATGCCGCAGGAACGAAAAGTCCAACCTTTGAAGCGCCTCCAGACATCTGTGCACAGCTTTTTGCAGAAGGGACTTTCAAGGATAGGGAAATGGACATAGATCCAGCCACGAAAAAGATCCCAGCAAGAGCCTCAGCCCCTTGGACACCAGGTAAATGCATTCCTCAGGCACCGCAAGCTCCAAAATATGTCATAAGCTCGCCCCGCATAGAGGAGCAGAAATAATACATGCGAGATAATGCCCTGGTGGGGAAGTTCTTAGGACTTTGGCCCTCGGAGCGGGATCTCGTCAAATGGATACAACACTGGTGGAAGCCAAAAGGCCACTATGACCTACAGCTGGGCTCGAAGGGATTCTTCACAATCATTTTCCACAATCTGGAGGACCGAAACCGTATATTTGACGGAGGGCCTTATTTCTACAACTCGGCCGGACTCTTCTTAAGATTCTGGACAGAGAAGTTCAGCCCAGAAAAGGAAGACTTTGCCCATGCGCCGGTTTGGATCAGACTGTATTCGCTCCCCCAGGAATTTTGGCTGGAAGAGGTCCTAGCGGGCATAGGGAATACCATTGGTATATATGTTAAATCCTCCGAAGCTACCAAGCAGCGGCGATACACATCATATGCACGAATCTGTGTATATATGAACATAGCTAAGCCTCTCCCGGGGTCAATCACGCTGGAGTATCAGGACGAAGACTGGTCTCAAACCATCGATTATGAGCATATTCCCTTCCGATGTCGAAGATGCCATGAACACGGGCACCTCTTCTCAGAATGCCCTCTCAATATGCCTCACAAGGAAGAGAACCCAGAAGGCGGCAAAGACAAGGACGACTTTGTGCAACCAACAGGGAGAAGACGACAGGGAGGAAGAAAGCAACCAGCCCAGGTAAGTAATGATCCATCCACAAGCAATAAGTTTGACATTTTACAAAATCAGCCAGAAAATCCTACTACCCTAGCAACCCTGAATGCACCACTCTCGAACAATGTACCCCAATCAGTAACCCAAGGTGCTGAAAAGCCACCAAAAAACAAGGAATTGGACCCTCCACCCTCGGGCTTGGCTCAGGATCTGCCATAAATGCAGGAGATTGAAGATGGGGATGAGGAAATGGAGCTAGAGGAGCAGGACCTAGCTGGGGTGGACCTGGACCACCTTGAGCATGCTTATAGGCATCAAAAACTTTACACCATACCCAGGGATCAACTGAGGAAAGTGCACAAAATATTCCTCAATTCATCTGCAGGATCCTCAGCCCGAGCTAACAAAGCCCTAGGCATCCAGGGTAGTCAGACGAAAATTCCAAGCAAAGCTCAAAAAGATGAAAAGAAACGAGGTAGGAAATCCACAAACAAGCTCATACAAGAAATAGGAAGCTTCATGGTAAACTCATGGCAGATTCATCTGATCTCGGATAGTTTCCCTCCTCTCCCCCCCCCACCATCGTTATGAAGATCATATCCTGGAATATCAGAGGCCTTAACGGACGTAGCAAGAAAAAAATGTTGCGAGAACTGATTATAGCAGAAACACCAGATGTTGTACTATTGCAAGAGACAAAAAGTACCTCAAAAGATATTGATCGGCTACTTCCCTATTGCTGGAGGAAGGGGGGGGGAATTCTCGATTGATGCCATTGGAACAGCTGGAGGATTATTCATCCTTTGGAATACCAATGTTGTACTAATGGAGAATCTCCACGCCACTAGATGGGCTATCACGGTCGAGTACAGACTCATTGGATCAAACAAGCCTGGGCATATAACCAATGTTTACGGACCAGCCACTCCAAGGGACAAACAAGCTTTCCTACGGAGCCTGAGTTACTTGGCCAGCCTCACACAGCGCAACAGATGGATTGTTGGGGGGGACTTTAACATCATCTGCATCCTGAAGGTGAAGAAAGGAGGATCAAGACGGCTGGATCACGACTCCTGCGACTTCAACCAACTAATAGATGATCTGCAACTGATTGATCTGGAGGCCAGCAACGAAACTCACACCTGGTCCAACAGACGAACGGGAATGCATCAAATAGCTTGTAAATTGGATCGCTTCCTCATATCGGAACCCCTTATGATGGATGGTACGGCTATGGAATCCACTATATTGAATCTCCCAGGGTCGGATCACTGGGCCATACAACTTTGGATGGAAGTCCCAGCCACTCCGGGAAAGAAACCCTTTAGATTCGAACAGTTCTAGCTTGATCACCTGGACTTCCAAGCAAATATTCAACACTGGTGGAGAGAAGCAAAGATCCCTTACGGGTCCAAAATGTACAGGTTCCAGCAAAAGCTGAAGAATCTTAAGCACAAGCTTAAACTCTGGAACAGGCACACCTTCGGCAGCATTTTCGACTCCCAGAAACAGCTATCAAAGCAAGCGAACAAGATACAACGCCAAATCAGAGAGCAAGGGCTAACAGAAGAGATCAAAGCACAGGAACTCAGAGTGCACCAACAGCTTGAAGACAGGAAGAGACAAGAAGAGATACTATGGAGACAGAAGTCCCATATTCAGTGGCTCAAGGAAGGGGAACACAACACTAAATTCTTCCACCGAACGGCTATCCAGAGAAGGCACTCTAACAGGATCACGCACCTCATCTCGGATGAAGGGGAAACCCTTCATTCCCATGCTGATCTGGAATCAAACTTGATTGAGCATTTTCAAAATCTTCTCACTGAACCCATCCCAGACAGACATGAAGCTATCCATAAGATTACAAGGCATGTTCCTACCCTTGTAACCCAGGAGAAAAATGCAGCTCTCATCAGACCCTTCACCATTGAAGAGGTAGATCAAGTGCTCCAGGACACCCCCAAGGGAAAGGCTCCTGGGCCTGACGGCTTCACCAGTGACTTCTTCCATTACTACTGGTCGATGATCAGAATAGAGGTCTGGGAAATTCTGGAGGATTCTCGAGCCACAGGAAAAGTCCTCTAGGCTCTTAACGCCACTTTTATCAACTTAATACCCAAAGAGGGATAGGCACATCGGCCTAGATATTACAGGCCTATAGCTCTCTGCAATGTCATCTACAAGCTCCTCATGAAAGTAATAGCCTGAAGGCTCAAGCCAATTTTACCAGCGATCATCTCTCCGGAGCAATCGGGCTACGTAAAGGGCAGACAAATCTTGGACAGCATCATTCTGGCTCATGAGGTAATTCACTCCCTGCAAAAAACAAAAACCCCTGGTATGCTCCTCAAACTTGACCTCTCTAAAGCCTTTGATAAGCTAAGCTGGGAGTTTATGCGAGAAATGCTTCTAGCTTTTGGTTTCAATCAAGATTGAGTAGCTTGGATTTTAAACCTCACCTCCTCAGCCTTCTTCTCTATCCTCGTAAATGGTGTGCCTTCGAGGCCCTTCTCCCCCTCCAGAGGGATTAGACAGGGCAATCCCTTGTCTCCCTTCCTCTTCATAATTATGGCCTAAGGACTCAGCCGTTCCATCCACGCTGCTATAGAAAACAACCGCCTGGAAGGGTTACCACTACACGGTATCTCTCCCCCTATCTCGCATAGCCAGTTCGTGGATGATACTCTCTTAATGGGCAGCCCTACTGTAAGAGAAGCCAACTCTCTCCAGGAAATTCTCCAAACCTTCTCCGATGCCTCAGGTCTGGAATGCAACAAAATCAAATCCCAAATCTTCTTCTTTAACACGCCTCCTCAGGTTCAGCGCCACATCTCGAATATCCTGGGTTTTCAAAGAAGCTCCCTTCCGTCCAAATATCTCGGCATCCCCCTGATTGACAACGCCCTCCAGAACTCTTCATGGGAACTTTTGTTATCTTCTTTCTCCAAAAGACTCTCCTCTTGGACTTTCAGAGCCTTAAACCTGCCTAGCCGTCTTATTCTACTCAAAGTCGTTCTTCAAGCCCTATCGATTTATACCTTCTCAGCGCTAGCTGCCCCAAAGTTTGTCCTTTCCAGCATTAAAGGCTTACAGAGGAACTTCATCTGGCAAGGCCTCAACAAAGAAGAGAAGATTGCACTCGTCAGTTGGGAAAAACTATGTAAGCCCAAAGCTCAAGGAGGACTGGGTCTGAGGGACCCCTCCATAATGAACAAGGTTCTCAGTGCCAAAATCTAGTGGCGCTGGTTAAAGAACCCAACAGATCTTTGGGCCAGACTTTGGAGGAAGAAATATGCCCCCAGAACGGCAGAAAAGAACCTCATTCGATGGAATGGGGATAATCCGGGCTCTTTAATTTGGACAGCGGCAAGGCAGAATAGACAGCTAGTCACTCAGCATGCCTTCTGGGACGTCGAGAATGGGGAAACGGCCTTATTCTGGCAGGATTCCTGGCAACAATGGCCAGCCCTGCTCAATGAGAGCTGGGCCCATGACATTTGCATCCAGACCACCCGGCTGGGCCTGACAAAAGTAGTGGACTATTGGCAGCACAATCCCACAGAGGACACTTGGCGTTGTTGGCATATAGATCGGGAGACCATTGACCCCAACTTACAGGTTGATCTGGCGCCACTTCAAGAAGAGTTGACCAAACGGAAAATTCCCATAAGGGCAGGTGAAGACATTCTACGGTGGGGTTACAGGCCACAGGGCTCCTTCAGCACGCGGGAAGCCTACTAGATTAAAACGCAGACAGAACCACCCCTCGCCTCGAAACCCTGGGGAAAACTATGGAATCTCAAGCACTGGCCGAAGATCACTCTCTTCCTCTGGTTGGTCTCTCACTCGAGCATTCTCACCTTGGACAATCTCTTGAAGAGGGGTTTTATTGGACCCTCCATTTGTATTCTTTGTGGAGAGGCAGAGGAAAACATGAACCACCTCCTTAATACTTGCCCTTACACCGCTCAAATTTGGGATCAAGTAGCGCTCATTATGCGCACCTCAGATCGCCTTAGAGACAACGTCATCGAAACTGTTATGAACTGGAGAGATCATGCTTTCTGTTCTCCCTTACTCAACCGCATTTGGCAACTTCTTCCTGGCTTCATCCTCTGGCAAACTTGGAAGGAGAGAAATCGAAGAATCTTCAAAAATACCTCACTCTCGTCGCATCAATGCTGGCATCAGTGTCACCGCAATATCTTGGAAACTCTCCACCTCAGGAAATGGTCCGATGCAGACGTAGCTTGCCCTCCTTCCGAGCTCCCAATCCTTCAATACTTGATGTCGCTCCCTTCTCCTCAGACTTCCCCCCTCCCCTCTCCCACCTCGCCCTCGAGCCAGCCTTCCCATTGGACTCCTCCCCCAGAGGACTTCATCAAACTCAATTTTGATGGAGCCTCCAAAGGAAATCCCGAAGCCGCAAGGTATGGAGTGGTCTTCCGTAACCACAATGGGAAAATTCTTGTCATAGGAGCAGGCTCCCTTGGGCACACTACGAACAATTTAGCAGAAGTCTGTGGTCTTATCAAAGGACTGCAACTGGCTATTAAGAATAACTTCCCAAAGCTCATCGTCGAGGGGGACTCTCAGGTCATCATCGGCCTGCTGTGCAGAATCTTAAATGGGGCAAACTCGGATAACATTTCACCCAGTTGGAGACTGTCACATGGCCTACAGAGCATTGCAGGACTACTACATCCAAACCGGGTTATCATCCCCTCACACATCAGAAGGAAAGCGAATCAAGTTGCGGACAACTTAGCTAACCTGGGCACCAACTGGAGAGGACCAGACCTTCAATGCAGTTCGGCCCAGGATCAGGATCACCCCATCCTACAACAATGTATTCGCAAGGCTGGAATGGTAGATCTCCCCCCAGATGGGGTGATAGGGCATCCATCGTGGCAAGGAGGAGAGGCTGGCACAAGCCATCATAGCACGGAGGCACGTGATGGGCTCGTGTTGCAGCCCGCCACCCTCCATGGAATTTAATTGCGTTTTATGGTGATTTGCGGGGGCATTAATGCCGCACTCACGCAGGCCTCCCCTTGCAAGCGATTTCAGTATGGATTGGCTCACTCTGTATGTCATTTGCTCCCGCCTATTGTCCGCAAGGCTCCTCTTGTCGGAGCACAGGCCAGATGGTCTCCCTGTCCCTCTCCTGCACTGGATGTTGTTTACCTGCCCTTTCAATCCCACTGTGCACTTAATGATGCGTCCGAGGGGAAGGCCAAAGCGGGGCTCTCCCTGGAAGCCCCGACAACCCCCGGTCAAGCCTCCTGGCTTGCCTTCTGGCTGGCCCTCCCCTCGTCCTCAGTCGAATTCGCTAGATGCTCTCCTGCAAGAACCGTTGGTTGCCTCCATGGCAACAACCTCCCGCTCGCCACTCTCCTTCAAGCGCCACCTTCACGATCCCTTGGTGAAGTTTCAACCCCCTACACCCATCCATGGCTCAAGTGGCGACCCTCCTTGGGGCATGCCTAGGCGAGCTTAACCACACCCGACTGGATCTTTCGACAGGATGTATTTTAGAGACCGTCTACTTATCATGGACGACCTGGGCTTTGAGTTTAGACAGGAGATGGCAGATCTCAATTATTGCCTCCAAGCCACTGACGAAAAGGTAGTGAGCTGCCTCCAACTTCTTTCCACCATGCAGGGGGCTCTTACCGTGGAACCAGTTGAAGATATGCCAAGGGAGGCACCTGCAGTTGCTAAAGAGGAAGGACCGAACACAGCTCAGCGACCAGTCAACCGGGAATCGGTGAACACTGAACACGGCAGCCGAGATGAGGGAATCGAGCGCGACAAGGCAGGCGAGCCAGCATATGAGCCAACATACATTGAAGAAAAGCCGTGGCCAGGGGACCTCCCTCCCATGTGGCTAGCCTACTTGCCAGGTGTTTAGATCATATGCTTGTCTTTTTGTAGTCCTGTCAGCCTCATGGTCTTAGCTGTTGATCAGTTTGAACATGGTTAATGTTACCTTAGTTTATGACTTTCTGACTTTTGAACTGGATGGAAGACTGGACTGGTTTCCGCTCTGTTGGGGCAGTCCAACATTTGCACTCTGGACATGTTTGTATTTTGAAGCTCTACTGCAGTCTTTAGCAGGAACTTAATATAATTTTCTTCTTATTTACAAAAAAAAAAAAACATTCCACATCACATATATACAAGATTAGAAAAAAAAAAACATTCCACATCACATATATATACAAGATTAGAAAAACCCTAATTTCTATCATTCTTCGAATTTCTACTTAATTTAAACTTCACAGTAAATACACCACATAAGCTAACTTCACAGTAAATACTTCATTCTTCATCTTGGTCAGCATGTCATTTTACTGCAAATCAACTAAACACTACAAGAGAAGCCACTGTCGTGTGATACACGTGGGGAAAGATATATTTCCACAAAATTGGAAGTGTATTTATTTGTCTTAAAGAAAAACAGAATGGAAACGCTCAAGCTGGTTGGGAGGGCCATAAAAGTGAGTTACGTACTCATCCCTTACAGAATATAGGCATGCATGCATGCGAGAGTCGTACCCGAAATCACCTAAAAACAAACCAGTACGGAATTATTTATGTGGATTGGAGGGCGATCTAATATTGGCATAGTCCATATATCAATAAATGAAGGCGGTTCAAATATTCGCAAGGTCCATATATCAATAAATGGAGGCGGATATAGTATTGGCATGGTCCATATATCCATAGGTGTAAGGTTTTGTTTGTATATTTGGAAATGTTTTTATATTTTTTCATATTTTATAAATAGATATATATATTAAGTTTTATTATTATTATTATTATTATAAAATATATATTAATTTTTTTAGTATTATTATGGTTATGAATATTTTATAAATATAGATAAATTTATTTAATTTTAAATAATAATTATTATTATTAATATAGATTTATTTTAATTTCATATTTATTAAATAATTAAGTATTCAATATAAAATAGTTATTTGTAATTATTATTAATAATGATAATTATATGTATTTATTTTAATGTCATATTTATTATAGATGATAATATTCATGTACATTTATTTTAATTTCATTTTTATTAAGTAATTATATGAGTAGTTAATTAGTAGATAAAAACATATATGTCACAAGTGGGAATTAAAATGAGGTGGGTAGGATAATTTTGAAACTAAATTGAAATGTTAAAGTTTCTCTACTTATTAACCTACTTTATTGTATTGTTTATATGAATTGATGGTGACTATATAATATTGGAGTATTATTTATGCATAGTCAATATTTCAATAAATATTATGTTTATTAAGTAATTATACGAGTGAGTTAACAAGTGGATAAATAACACATGTCAGGAGTGGGAATTGATTAAAAAATAAACAATTTTTCATACAAAATATAATTACTGATAATGAAAATGATTTACATTCATTTTAATATCATTTTAATTTCATATTTATTAAGTAATTATATAAAAACAAAATTAAAAATAAACTAAGATCAAACATAAAAATTAATTTCTGATCATTTAGCTGTGAAGAATTGCATATTTATCAACAGGAATGAAATACATCATGACTGGTTCGGCCATAGCATAATTGATATAGAGGCAATCGATAGATAATTTATCCAAGGAATTTTTACGGAGATGACAAGCGTTGACAACACTGATTAGTATGCTCTTGCCAGGGATTTGCACCTCCAAACCTGGACAAACATTGAAGACCCGCGTGGAACACCGACTCGGAGGAGGACAACAGCGGCTACCTGAAAAACAGAAGTGAATTACACCGAGAAGTACACCCGGAATAATGGTTTATGAAATGAACATAAAACACTATATTGATTGCCCATTCAGACACCGGATGGCAGTAGATCAATGGAGTAGTGAGCCTCAGAGCAGACCCGGAAGGGCAGTGTGCATTCAGGAGAAGATAATTGCACATTCATAAACAGATCACCTAGCCAACGAATCCTGAAATAAGAAAATATTTGCTCAAGTCCGGGACGAAATATTTGATCCATCTCTAGCCCTATTAGACCGTGTAGGATTAGGGAAAGATCATGAGCACTAAATACCTGGATCAGGGAAAGATCTTTTCAATGAGTCGAAATGGATTGCGAAGGGAAGGCCAGTCAGGACCCGCCCGTAGGAATCACGGACTCTGAAGTCTAAAATTTAGCAATTCATGATCGGTCTGGTCGCTTCTTCTATAAGGAAGCAAATGACTCATCTGTACGCGAGGATAAGAGAACTGGTGCTAGCATATCGAAATCCAGTATCATGGGTTTATTGATCTCTCCTGCATCCGGCAAAAAAGTAAAATCGGTCGGCCAAACAATTCAAACACGGAAAGGAAAAAAACTTGGAAAGAAAAGAAAGATCAATCACACCAAATACAACAAAAAACAACAAATAAATGAAAATCAACCAGCATGGCCATGCTGTGGATCAAACAAATAACAAAAGACAAACAAGACAAGCCAATGTCAAATACCGAAGCCGAGATGAACCGAATACCGAAGCACAGATGAAACTACAACTGTGCGTTTGTTTTTGGAAATGGTTTTATATAGGCTCCATTTCCAACGGTCTTCCGATTTAAATTATATTTAAGTTTTTTTGACTGGCTTTTTTTATTTCAATTCAGCTGCCACTGCCTTTCAAGATTTCAAATTACAGGGCACCGACATTCTAATTTGGAAGTGCATTTTGTATAATTTAATTTTATTCTAATTCTAATTTGGAAGTGCATTTTGTATAATTTAATTTTATTCTAATTCTAATTTGAAAGTGCATTTCTTTGTATAATTTAATTTTATTCTTATTCTAATTTTTGAAAGTGCATTTCGTTGTATAATTTAATTTTATTCTTATTCTAATTTGGAAGTGCATTTAGTTCGATTCTAATTTGGAAGTATAATTTAATTCAATTTATTAATATATTAATGTTTGTTAAAAATTAAAGTTGATTATGGGATTATAAGAAAAACAATATGTAAAAATGATAAGGAAAAGTAAAAGTATATCTTAACTTTTAAGTAAAAAATAACATAAAAGAAAAAAAAAATTATTGGGAAGTACAAGTCCAATGAGATGGAATTTATGGGGTTCCATAGTCAAACCATGTTGTTGTAAAGAAGCACTTCAAACATTCAAGATCACAAAGAAATGCATGATGGTTGTGAGGTTGTGGTAGTAATTAGGTTTACCATACCTTGCAAGTTTATCATGCGAACTTGGAAGCTGGCCATGGGGCCTCTTCCTACTATTGTTAAAGCATTGGAATTCAAAGGTAATTAACATAGTGCATGTTGTTTCGGGGAATTGGCTTTCGGTAAGCTGTCGATGATGGTCAAACATCTCTCAAAGGAAGAGATCTAAGCATCTCTGGTCCTCATAAGCCATGACTCTCTAGAGAGAACCAAGTGAATCTCTTAATAGAAAAAAGAAACTATAATCTCGTAATAGAGAGAGCACCAAAATACAAAGTGGTCATTGCTCTTGAGCTTTGAGGAGAAGATTTGTGAAATATGTTGCTCCGTAAGAATATGGCATTATGTAGCATTGCAAAGATAATGAGAGTAAACTCTAAATTGGGAGAGACCCTCACGTTGCAAGGTAACTAGAGTCTAGCATACCACAAGCATCGAATAAACCCATCACTAAA
>SNQJ01S0060402.1:0-14806 GCA_010110895.2 Picea sitchensis
TATAGTAATGAGAAAGGACGTTGTATACCTTTGAGATGATCAGATAGAGTGATAATATGAGTCTAAATGTAGGTGATCAAGAGTATAATGGTGGCAAAAAGTATAGGCAAAAAGGTACATTGTGTGGTCCTAACAACAACCCAAGTGTTATATTCCCCCCAGGTGTCCTTCAAGTATACAAACCACGGAGCTTTTACGGGATTTGGTCAAATCCTATAATTTCTGGTAATTTTCCAATTTTAATGCTAAAATTTAGAAAATTCAATTCTAAAGCTAAAGAATGACAAATATACCTTGAATAGGCTGCTTCATGGAAAATGTGGAATGAAATGAAGGAAAAATGGACAAATAAAGAGGAAAAAGTATGGTTTACGGAAGCACAAAAATGGACTCAACAATGTCCCTCGAAAAAGAGGGCGAAAAAATTAATTTTGCCGTAGTGGGTTTCTGACATGTAGGTGTGGTACTCTGTAGTTTCATGTACTAGACTAATGCATGGCCTATAAATTTTGTTTCCAACTGTGCAATCTTTAGAGCCTCGTCTTGGACATTCTTTTCGACCCAAATTGTCTCGTAGACAAATAGATGTTGTTCTAGGTCCTCTAACCCAACTCCATGGAACTTAGGAAATATCAATGTATTGTCTACCCATGTCGTGTTTCTTTGTGTATTACCTCCCCTAGGTGATGTTGGATGACTCTGAATCTACACACTAGTTCCATTGTTCTGATTAAAGCTACTTTGTCCTCCCTTGCTAACTATGAGTGCTTTTGAAAAATCCTTGAATGTGATTTATGATCTAGGTGAGGTACACGGGGTCATGGAATTGACATAGGATCGTGTTTGAGTAGGACTTACCAATTCTTCTATTATAGGACTACACCGAGAATTCTCTTCCTTTCCTTCTATGTATGATATTTATATGATCTGGACAACTGCACAAAGATCTCTTCCCTCAGGTTCACTACGCGGATCTCCTTTATCAACCCCAGTCTTTCTCCTCTTATACCTTATTCCACTGTGTAGTACTCCAAAATCATCTTCTGCTTCTGATAGAAATTCTTCAGTTCTCTGCATCCTCGGTCCCTCCCTTCCTTCGTTCCTTCCTTCAATATTTTCTAACTTCAGACGATCCTCTTGTCATCACTCATTTCCCCTATGTGCACAAATCCCCTTAAAAATATCACTCCATTATCATTACACACTTGTCACACAACAACTTATTTATCCACGTACTCGATGATTTCATGAACCTTCCGCGGACCTTTGAAGAAATCCCTCTCTACAACATTATATGAGTGGGTACAATCTACTGCAAATTCTGAAATATAAGCTCCCAATATTTTTCCCAACCATAAATCAATTGCATGAGAAGTGTTATTAATTACAAAGTTTAGTTTCCTTACCAACTTAGGAGTCCAGTTCCTCAGTGTTGTGGTTCAGTACTTTCTAGTATTCTCCACTAATATTTCTAACCACTTTTTCAAAATAATCAGAAATTCATCAAATAAAATCTCATGCATCTCTGTGTACACATACCTTTGCATCCATTTCTCATCGCTCATCCAAGGGTTTCTATTCTCTTTTCAAGCAAATTCACATTCATTCCCTTCTAGACATTCTCATATCTATTTCTTATTCAGCCTCCAAAACATTCCCTCAATCACATATTCCAGGTCCTGCCAACGAAACCATATGTTGGCATGTAGTTGTAACACACTAGGTTCAATTTGTCTTAAGCAACAAAACCCTTCAGACACTGGACCTTTCAGAATCACTTGCATGCAATTGAAGTCTCACTTGAGGATCTATTTGGGCTACAGGAACCAAGTTTCTGTAGTAGTGAGGGAATGGGAGGTGTTCATCTTAATCATTCTTACTCAGTTGTTTTGTAGGAATTATTTTGTATTTTTTATCCTTGATTACTTAGTGAATTTAGTATATATTATCATTATGCTACAACATAAACCATATACTGTAACCTTCATAGCTATTGTGCAGTGATCATGTAAAAAACATATCTAATCTAACATGCATAAAGAGAATATTCATGATCAATCACGTAAAAGGTAAGAAAACACAATAGTTAACATGGTTCACCCAACTTTGGCCTATGTCCACAATGGTTGGCTTATTTATTATTCTTTCTATAATCGTCTCAGGTTGTGCAATGCGCTTACAATAAAGACATCAAGATATCTCTTTTTCCATCTTGCCTAGCCGCTCTTCAGTGCAAACCTCTCTCTGCAACTCTATTTCTCCACTCAGACATAGACTTCATCTCTCATATTCAGTATCTTCTCTTAATCTCTTCTCTCAGTGTCAATAACCAACAAATGAACAAACCAGCATAGAATATGGCATATCAGCACTCGTGAGCGAACTTGTATTCTACCTGACCCATCACATATTTATACATGGATTCTAGGGCTCAAAATCCTATTTTTCTTATCCCAAAAACCCAATTACAAGTCAGTCTAACTCATGACAACTCATGTTGACTTGTTGTTCAGTGTTGATTTTCATGTTTTTATGTCTGTATGCTACTTTTGCACTCATGAATGTCATTCTTGCTTCTTTTGCGCATCTTTCTTCTTTTAGTATGATGAACTGTTCTCTTTCATTTTCACCTTCTTTATTCTCTTGCTTTATTCTTTGCTTTATTCTTTGCTTTATTCTCTACTTTATTATCTTCTAAGTATGTTCTTACTACACTCTTTCGATCCAGTATGTACCTTTACTGCACACTCCGCTCCTGCCTTGTTTTCTTTCTTCTGTTGTTGCACATATCCTCCATACTTAGGATTTTTTTGAAAACTAAATACAAAATGCATGTCCAACATTAACCAATACACATCATTAATTTAAACTCAAATATTTCAAATATATTAAAGTTTTTAATCAAGCTTAAAGAAATTGCATCCCTCTCATCTTGAGATGAGCTGCCATTATGCTCGTTGCAATAATATGTTTTATTTGAGATTTTATTAGCCATCTTGTATAATAAAAAAATCAGGAATCATTAGAAATAGAAATTATAAAATTTGTATACAATATAGTATTTCGGTGCATGTCATTAAACATAATGCACCAGGGTATCAAACATATATATGCACTGATATGTACTATTAGTCATTTTTCATTGCTAACCTGTATGCATATGATATGAAAAATCAATATTGTTTATTCTTTCAACCAATTGGTGCTTTTCATAGAAATCTGCGCCCCAATGCACTTTTCTATCAAGTGAGCACCGGGTTGTTACCTTTGTACAGTGCCCATCGGTGTGATTTTCTAGTACATTGTGCACCATGTACCACATAAACATTTTTTTATAAAATCACTAACAATGAAAAGGTTGATAAGGTTTGGGATCTGATCCAATGAGTAGACCCATTGTAATAGATACCAAACGCCCATATGAAACTAAATAAACCCTATAAAAATTGTTCCTTAAAAAGATAAACCCTATAAAAATCTATTGCTTAAAAAAAGAGGGGAACCAAAAAAAACAAGAAAGCTATTAATTCCAATACCAAAGGTAACTATGAAACCATATTTTTAACATGAATTGAAAATAGTTTAAATCAAATAGGGAAATATTGAAATGATCAGTAGAATGAAATCACATACCTGAAATTTATTCTATCTAGATTTGTATGTTCCTTATGGATCCCTTCCAAACTTGTCTCTTCGAAAAAATGCACCCACTCCAAAGCCATTTGTGGTAAATTTCTCTTCCACAAATGTTCCCTCTAAATTCTGTGGAAAAAATGAAATAATGAATAGAGTTTTAATTTATAAACAAATACATTTTGAAAAATGAAATTCTCTCTCTTTTTTGAATGTGTTTTTTTCCACTTTGTATGTAAGAACACTTATCAAACTATATATTTAAAAAATTAAAATTATCGTCAAATCATTGTGTCACGCATATTAATGCGCCGCGATGTGTTTATATGTAAAAAGACAATGACACCAATTATATCGACAAAATAGAAATGCAAAACTTTGTTGTTAAAATTTATGGATATTTTTCTTTGTGGAGGTTCTAACGAAGGTAACAATTTGGTGCATTTCATAGTTTAGCACATCACTGCATTCTATATTTACAGATGCAACAATGAATTATCAAATAATTAAAAGAACCGATAATTTTTAATATCAAATTCATGCACGTATTGATGATGGTTTTGGCTCAAATGCAGAGAAAAGAAGGTTATAATATAAAATGGCCAATACTTCATATTCCATCTCATTCCATATTGTTGCAAGTTTGTTAACTTCTCTCACATCATTTGAAGTAACTCTAGATTTTATTTATAATTCATTTATGTGATTGAATTTATGTCATTTATGCATGTGCATTTGAATAATTGTTCATTTAATTTTGTAGGATCATAAATTAAGATCAAGTTCGGATGAGAAAGATATTCCACCAATGCAAAAATTTCACAATCTCTTGTCAAGAGAAAGACACTACACACAAATGTTTTATGAAAATGGACTACTTTACCCTACCAATTGTAACATGTCATTATCTAGTAACCTGCATCCTAGGTCAATGGTATTACACCATGAATTGGATCTATTTTATGATAGACCAATGGTATGTAACAATGGTATGTGGTTTTTCAAAATGTAAAGGGTTGAAGAAAAACCCTCAACATGTCACAATGTCTCAATATATTAATGATATACTACCCAAAGTTGATGGTCTAATACCTCCCACTGTGGTCAATAATCCAATAGGTGATATAGGAAATACATGTAGGAACACTTCCATAAGATTCTTTTTTGAAAATTTAGAGGCCAAATCAACTACGTTTCATCCAGAATTGGCCAAATCATCTCTTTTTGTTGAGTCAACAAAGAGTTCTTATATTGAGCCAAAGTAAGATATCAATACTACCCAAAACATCACTACTAGGAGATCAAAAAAATTGTAAGAGCTAAGAGAAAAAATGTCTAGGTACACATCAAAGTGTGTTCAATTGTTGGAAGGTAGCAATGAATTCTCTTTTCCTATCCATCTACAAAGAAAATACAAAACCTACTACAACCAAACTTTGTATGGTGTTTTGTCGTCATCCATGCATGTGCCCAATGTTGGAACCAAATTCTATTTTTTTGTAGTATTTATATTATTTCCAAGTATAAAATAGATGTTGCAAATCTTGGGTTGTTTATGCTTTCACATGTATCTGTTCCTCCCAAACAATCAGTGGAACCTATGCCATTTTTTTCCTCTTTATAGTCAGTATGATTACTTGAATATTGTCAAATATAAACATAACATTTCCATGTATAGTATGTGCATGAATGGTAATGATTTTAGAAACTTTCATAGGAAAAACATGTTATATATCGATGATTTTCCATGAACTCATGGGAACATCGTAGGGTTAAAAAATAGTTGCGGGGCCTCATTATTTAGTGCAAATTGTTTCTTTGAGGAACACTCCAATGACAAAGAGTTATTTATGAAAAGGAAGGCATCCATATTTTTTGATGTGCATGCAATACATAGTTTGTCTCCTAGTGACGAGTTGTTATTAAACTATAAATTTTGTAGACCACCAACCTCTTGTCAAAAACACCTTGCATTGGGTCTACCTTTAGACGTCCTCTTGGGGTGTAAGAAAAAGATGATTAAGTAATTGTATTTTTTGAATTTCAATGGAACTAATGTAAATGTGTTGCTTAATTCAACATTAGTTTTATAAAGTGGTTGGTTGCATGTTACAATCATTACATCAAATATGGGTACTAAGCTCCCTATAATTCTACAGATGGAATTTTGTTTATTTTATTTATTGAGTTTGATAAAAAAAAAAATTATATTTTTAAATATTAATATAAAATTAATTCAATTTAATATTATTTTAACCTTAAGAAATTATTTAATTTCTTCACTAATGAAATAAATTGCTTACATTTCCTTATGAGGAGATTCATAATTATAAAAAATGATATTATCACCTATATTTCACTTGGGGTCCAAATATCCCATTTAGATGGGTCATGTGGTGGTTTTATAGCCTTATTCATGGCCCATGAACCATAGAAGCTTCATTTAGAACCTAATTCTCGCGTTTTAATTCTACTACAATGGTCAATTATTTGAGACCCGTCCCTCATGTGAAAAACCTCCTAAGAGTTCCTAAGAGATTCATTGAGGGTCCCAAGTCCTTTGACTTCCTACCCATACCATGATAAAGTCACCCAAATAATACCTTGAGTGAAAAAATCCTAATGGAACTTATCTCCCACTTAGAGGCCCAAAATCCTATTTATAGAGATTAAGTGGTGGTTCAAGGTATTGTTCCTATCCCATAAGAATTATAAGGTTCACATAGGGCATAAGGTCCATGTTTTCCTCACTAGACCATGGTTTAGGGATCGATATCCATATCTGGTGCACAAAACCTCCATGATGGCACTAGTATCCCACTCAAGGACCATATATTAACTCTATAGGGCCTATATGGTAGTTCACAGTTTCATTAGGGAGTAAAAGGTTCAAAGAGAAGAATTTTTAGGGGAGTAATCCCATTATTAATGTGGCATTTAATTTAAAATGGTTCCATAACGAAGTACAACCTTCAAAAGTGTATCCTATTTGTCAAAAGATTAATTTTAAATTCTTTTAAAAAACTAAAAATTATCTATATAGACACAACAAAAGTGTATAACAACAAAGTTGTAGATCACTTCAAGATCTTTTCAATTATTTAAAGAGAAACAAAAATGGATGTTGGGAAAAAAACGTTGTGAGAAAATTGCAAATATTCGTTTTCCTGTCAAAATATTTAGTTTTATATTATTTTGAAAACAAGAAAATACATATCAAGAAACATAGAAACCTAATAACATAAAAGTTGTATATCTCTTCAAGATCTTTCCAAGTATGTAAATAATGCCAAAAATGGATGTTGGGACAAAATATTATAGACAAATTACCAAATTAATCTTGATACATTTTAGGGGTAGAAATTTCTTATATAATTTACATATTTTTATGTTAAAAACAATGTGTTCCTATTATTAATGCATGGACATTTCTAAAGTTCATACATGCTTATTTTTAATTCTTATTTTGTAAGCTTCAAAGTAGTCTGCATGGTATTTCAAAATGAATTAAGACTATTTTAAAACGAAGATGTGCACATTTTGAATAACATGTACATTTTCATGCGAGAACATGTTCCCAAATTCCTAGTTGCCAAATTTTTAACCATCAACTTCATGTAGGATCCATTTTGTTTGTTCCATAAACCATTTCATGATGTTTTCATAAGTCAAAATTTACTATTACCAGGTAACAAAACAAAGGTGTCAACATCATTTTTCGAGAAGGAACACCAACATCATATGTCCTCGAAGATGTTTTTAGGGATCTTGAGCCATGCATAGGATCCCAAAAAACCATACATGCCCTCTAAAGGGAATATTTGGTGAATGAGTATAATATTGGTGATGTTATAATTTTTTTCACTCCACAAAATGGTATTAGGGACCCTAGACATGGCATGGGGAGGAACACTAATATAGGGCATAAAATCTGATTTCATGGCTCATGGGCCCTAGATATGGTCCCAAACCCACATAGGCCCTATAAAGGGAACATTTATACCATGGATATGATATGTGCACCATTATGAGTTTTTCTACACCAATGATGAGTTTGAAGTCCCTAGTCATGGTTGGAGGATGAAAACAAATGTCTTAGGGCATGAAGGAGGATTTTAGAATTCATGGGCCATCATGCATTGGGTTTGAAACCATCACAAGGGACATGTATAATTAACCTTATCTATTATAAGTCTTGCACACTAGGGATTGCATTAGTGCTTGATATGGCCCACCTGTGAAAAATAATGTCTTTTCCTTGAAATGATGCTTTATGGATTATTCATGATACAAAGGGCCCTATAATATCAAATAGGCTCACAAAAGGAATATGGAAATCATCACTAAGTTAAATATCTCGTAGAATTAATTATGGATGAAAAATGATAGTTGTAAATTAGTTATTTGATAAGACATATGCATTAATAATATGATTTTCATTACATGATTACAAAAAAATTCAAAATGAATATTAGTAATTGTAGAATTTACATAGAACACCAATGTCATAGAATGCATGCACATTATGTAAAGTTAAAATTTTTAGGAGGGAAAGTATCATATTTCCATGTTATCTAATGAGTTTATGTCAAATTTTGTTTTTTCTAACATGGTGGTGGTTGGGAGTGAATAAACCAAATTAAAATCACCATTTCCAAATCATTTGTCAGTGTGTTTCATTTTGATAATATTTTTAAATAGTTTACACAAACTCATCTTTGTTGGAGTTACTTCACACACAACTAGAATTTATTTTTCCTAAGTTTTTTCCTATGTTTATTAGTCATTATTCAGTCTCCTATATTTTAGGAAGAATATTCCTCTAGGGAGAATATTCTCTTCAGTTTTCACTTTAGTTTGATCAGTTGAGTGGAGTCTAGATGCTACATTGGTATTGTCACCATGAAACATTGGGATCATCACCAACTAATGCGCATTATCCTTGGGATCATCACCAGACTAGAGCATTACTCATGATTCCCTAATCTCCTCCTCATTTCACTCTGTTTTAGTCAGTTAATTGAAGACTGATAGACTAGTTAACTCAGCTAGGTGGAAGTTCACTCTCCTAACTTCCTGAGAGACTAGAGTAGGTGGAAGTTTACTCCTGTAACTGTTGATGTGTGTCCAGATCACTCTAGACCACCACTATGGTGCATTGGATTCTCCTCCAATGAAAATTGGTTGAGTTATACATAGTATATCATGTGTAAATTATCATTCATTCATTTGGTTAATGATAATTCTTCCATTCTTTCTCTCTTGCTTCTCTTTTCTTATATTTTCTCTGCAGCTATGTATGTCAATTCCTAGCTAGATCTATTCTTTGCAGGTTCAACACATTTACATGGTATCTGAGCCGACATAATTCTAGGGAAAATCCACACCGAATTATTTTTTTCATGTACCGAAGATTGAAGACAGGGGAAAAATGGAATTCCCAAAATAATTCATTCTTACACCTTAAAACTTCTTTGCATGGAAGGAGAAGATGATAATGCATATTTGAAGAAGATTATCATAAAGTTTAACCATGAACAAAGAGATAGAACCAACATCAACCATAGAAAAATCCAAGTATCTAAATTGAATGGATGAAGCATTCAAAACAATTTGCAGTCTCATTTCTCCTGATATCCTCTTTCACATATCTTCCTGTAAAACCCCCAATGAAGCCTGGACCACCATGGAAGGGATGTTTGGAAAAAAGGATGAGATGAGGGGACACATGCTCAAGGTGGAATTTCTCACATTGGATCCAAAAATCTTTGACAATATCCAATATTTCTTTACAAAATACAAGGATTTACTATCGCAAATCAAGGCTTGTGGGGTTGATAAATCTAAGGAGGAGAATCAAATGGCTCTCACCATTCTCTCCAAGTTTGGTCCTGAATTCTCATCTTTTTTATCCACATTCCATTCAGTTAGATTCGCCTTTGGAGCCACCTGGAAGATGCCTTCTCTTGAGAAGTTTATCGAATCTCTGACACAAGAGCAGACCAAGCTCATCAACATGGGAAAAATAAAATGCCTAAAGGTGCATGCACTTACTGTGAAAGATGGAAGTGATCATCAATATAAAAAATCTATAGATAAAGACAAAAGGAAAGATCATGCAAATCCAAAGAAGGAAGGGTACTCAAAACCCTTCAACGATGCCTTCGGATCCAAAGGTGGAAACGGAAGAAAAGGAGAGAAATTCACATATTGCCATAAAGGTTTCCATCTATAATTCCCATGTATGTAGAAACAGATATATATTATTACTCAATTACTTCAAAAAAAGTACCTTGGAGATCACATCCCCGAGGGTGCCAAGAAGAAGAATCCAGAAGATCAAAATCCCAAGAAAGGAAATTCTAGCCATGCCCTGATTGCCATCAACTACTCTCTCGATTCTTGGATCGAAGATTTAGGAGCATAAAACCACATGGCTTCCAAAAAAGTAGTCTATTCTTCACTAGAATCATGCAAAGGTACTCCCATTATGATGGGGGACAACTCTCCAGTCGAGGTCATCGACAAAGGAAGGATTGAACTCACCAACAGAAGCTTCAAGAATGTGCTACATGTTACCAAACTTTTCGTCAATCTTCTCTCCGTGTATCAGATGACAAATTACGGCACTGGAAAGAAAATCATATTCACACCTGATGCAGTGGATATCTATGACATGCAAACCAATTACAGGGTTTCTACCGGTGAGGTAAATCATCAATCTAGGCTTTACACATTTTATGAATTTATTGAACTAGATTTTGCTTTACTGCTTACGCATGATGATGATAGCAGTAAGATATGGCACGAAAGGATTGGGAATTTAAATTTTAGATATATGCAATAGATTAGTAAGAAAGGATTGGTTTATGGTCCACCATACATCCATTTATCCAAAGGAATTTGTGAGGGATGTGTTCTTGGAAAACACCCTCAAGAGAAATTTGACAAAGGAAAGACATAGAGGACTTCCCTTCCTTTAGATATGATCCATAGTGACCTCATGGGCCCTTTTCTTCATCCATCAATCAACAAAGCAAGGTATGTGCTCATTTGTTTTTATGATTTCCCATGCTTCACATGGATTTTCTTTTTCAGGAAAAAATCAAAGATCTTTCAACACCTCAAAGATTTCAAAGCCTTGGTTGAGACACAGTTAGGAAAGAAAATCAAAATCCCCTGAACTGATAATGAGGGAGAGTATGTCAACCATGAGATCCAAAATATTTTTCATGAGGTAGGGATTCAGTTGCAACACACGGTTCCCTATACTCTACAGCAAAACAAAGTTGTTGAGCGGAAAAAAAGATCTCTAAAAGTGATGGCCTCTTGCATGCTACATGCAAAGTCACTTCCACAACAATTATGGGCCGAATCACTTAATTATGAAACCTACATACAAAAAAAATATCCTTATAGATATGTAAAGGATAAGACCCCCTACGAGGCTTGGAGCAGCCTCAAACCGGAAGTGACCCACTTTCATTTTTTTAGTTCACATGCATGGGCCGGGATTCCCTCTGAAAAGAGGAAGGCACTTGATCCACAAAGAACATAGTTTATTTTTGTTGGATACCCTAATTGTGTGAAGGGGTACAAACTCATTGATATTTCCTTAGACAGAATCTTCATTGAGCATAGTGTCCAATTCAAGGAAAGTGTCTCGCATGTACCTCAACAGTCGCATGCAGACACCTTTGTTCTTCCACCTGTCAGAGACGATGAGCATGCACATGCCGACTCTTCTTCATATGAGATTTTTGATTAAGAGGATTCAAATGATCCAGATACAGAGTAAATATAGTCATATGCAGAGTAAGTGCATCTAGATGCATATGCAGGGCCAAAGAAGAGGCCCAAGTGGGTCCAGAATACTCTTCAGGATGCATGGGATCTTGTTGGTGATCCAACTGATACTAGAAGGACTCGATTTGATTTCAAGGAGACTCCTCTTGAACTCAATGCCATTGAACCATTTCCACCCATGCATATTTTCTTGGTTAAGTATTCATATCCATAGTCTTATGGAGAGGCTGTTGGAAATCCCTTTTGGGAATCCACCATGCAGGAGGAGTAAAACTCCCTCCTTGAGAACGAGACTTGGGATTTGGCTCTCCTTCCTTATGGAAGGAAAATTGTCAGGTGCATATGGGTATACAGGACCAAGAGCACAGTTGATGGAAATATTAGTAGATACAAAGCCAAGTTAGTTTCCAAAGGCTTTCAGCAGGTGCATTGCATTGACTATGATGAGATCTTCGCTCCGGTAACGAATATGGATTCCATACATTTAGAACTTTCCATTGTGACCTCACCTGCCCCTCACCGAGCAAGCCACTCTTGCCAGGACCTTCTCTTTCTCAATGGCCTGAAGAGTCAATAGCTCTTTCAACTCCCTCGGGAGTTCTTTACCCACAGTCTTCTCGGTGACCCTCCCTTCGTACTTCGAAAGATTGGGTTTCATGGATTTGCGAACCTTACGAAATTGCTCTCGTATCACTTGAAACGTCGAACCCCGAGTACCAATGGTCAACTGTCATCCTTCGGGATATCGCCACTCGCGCTATCACTGCTTTGGGTTCCAAACCCCGAGTGCCTAGGTGTCGATCCTCGACCAAATGCCACCTGGACTATCCTATCTATCAGGGCCCCACTCTGCCACGTCACCTTCGGGATTTCGCGGATCGCGAATCCTCGATACAAAGTTCCTTCCTGTTGGAAACCCTGAACACCGAAACCCCGATTCTCCGGATCCATGCCACCTGTCCCTCCAGCGATCAACGGCTCCCACGGAATCGGGAAATTGCTATTAGCGATTTCGACGTGCATGCAACTCTTACACTCGCCAACCCCGGTATGCTGAAATGCGATGGAAAATGAGGTTCTACCTGCGCTTGAAGGTTAACTCTTTCTCAAGAGTTCAAGTCGTCGATTCTCTTCCTCTTGAAGAGTCCTCTGCTCTGAATCTTCTCTCATTTGGGCTTCTCCTGGGTCTGTTCCACAATACTTGTTAGGAACTCTCCCTCCTGAGCTTTCACCAGCTTTCCACTCAAAATCTCTCTGGTCTCAATTCTTCCATAAGATCACATACGCAACATATGAAACAAGTACGTAACAAGAAGCGAATATGCAAAGGCATAATGCCAACAACACGCAGAAAATAAACATGTCCATGGAATTGAATCAGGGCTTCCCTGTTCTCCTCCTCCCAGGCTTGCCTCTGAGTCTCCAATTCAACCTGCACTTCACCTACACGGTCTGAATAAACCCATACAACTTCTGGGCAAGTGAGAATGAGAGTTAATCTGTCCAACCACCTCGACGCACTCTATGCGGAGGGATTTCACTGCACTCTATGCAGGAATCTCCAGGCTTAAACAGAGAAACAATTAAGACTCATTTTCTCATTCCCTCAGATTTCGAACCTGCCATGCAATCACATATGCAGCATATAGACAATAGGAAAAACAAGAAGCAAATATGCAACAACATAATATCAACAACACACAGAGAATAATCACAGCCATGAAACTGAATCAAAGCTTTACTATTAATTCAATATCTGTACATGGGAGTTCTTCACCAATTCTCTGAGTTGCTCTCCTCCTGCTCCTCTATGCTAATGCTGAATAATAATAATCAATTATACAAGGAGGGTGCCTATATTCGTTTTCCCTCCTAGAAGTGAAACTGTCTAATCTACAACTAACCCTCTCTACCAGCATTAAAACTATTTAATGTCTCCCTATCTGTAACATAATACAAGTGCGCTCAACTTTGAACGCCTTTAGTTAAACAGTGGTGCAACAATCTTCAAGTTATTCAAAAAAGGTATGCACTGGCACTGTCCAGCTGTATCTCTCTATCCCCGCGCTGCTCGTTTCATGACGTCGTAGATGCTCCTGCATCATACTCCTCGGCTCAAAAGATTTCATGGGCTCCTGTCCATGAGCTCCTGCACAGTCTGCCCATGCTTCTGAATCACTGCTTCTGTTTCCCAGCTGGCATCCTCCACTGGGTGATTTTTCCATTTCACCAGGTACTGAAAATATTGCTTTCTCCTGGTCTTCCTTCCAACTCTTTTATCCAGTATGCATTCCATCTCTGGCTTCTGTGCAACTGGCAATTGCTTCTGCCACTGGACCACTGGTTCCTCGGTCCCAGTGTTTGCTGTATCAGTCTTATATGGGTATAAGTCCGAAATATTGAAAATCGGAGATATCCCGATGCCCTCTGGCAATTCAAGCTCATATGCATTCTCACCAAATTTCCTCAGGACTTTGCATGGTCCAATTTTCTTCATCTTGAGCTTGTTATACGTTCCCCTTGGGAACCTTTCCTTCATCAGGTGCACTAGAACCATGTCCCCAACTTCAAACTGAAGTTGTCTTTTCCTCTGGTCGGCTCTGCGCTTATACTCCTGGTTCGCCTTCATCAGTCGCTGCTTCACCTGCGTGTGAAGTTCCTGCATTGCTTCAGCGAATTCCTCAGCTCTCGCATTGCTAGTTTCAGCCTGTTCTGACTCCCTGAGCTTAGACACTCCTCGCGGCTGTGTCCCATACAAAATTTGAAATGGGCTCTTACCTATACTCTGATTCATAGAATCGTTGTACGCAAACTCTGCCTGTGGTAGAATCTGATCCCAACTGCTGTGATGCTCTGTCACCAGGCTTCTCAACAGATCCCCTAATCTTCTGTTG
Organism: Picea sitchensis; assembly: GCA_010110895.2. Lineage (NCBI taxonomy): Eukaryota > Viridiplantae > Streptophyta > Pinopsida > Pinales > Pinaceae > Picea > Picea sitchensis. The sequence goes on from SNQJ01S0060402.1 coordinate 14,334, forward strand.
ACCACTTCAGTTTGCCCATCCGTCTGCGGATGGTAAGCAGAACTGAATGCTAAGTCAGTCCCTAGCTTCTTCCATAGCGTCCTCCAAAAATGACCTATGAATTTTGTATCCCGATCCGAGACTATGCTTCTCGGCAATCCATGCAATCGGACAATCTCTTTGAAAAACAAGTTCGTGATGTGGGTTGCATCTCTAGTCTTCTGACATGGTATAAAATGTGCCATCTTCAAAAACCTATCCACCACCACAAAGATGGAATCCACTCCTCGCTGAGTTCTCGGTAAACCCAATACAAAATCCATACTGATGGCTTCGCATGGTCTCTCAGGTATAGGCAATGGCTGATAGAACCCTTTGTTCTGCTTTCGCCCTTTTGCATGTCGACATATTCTGCACCTGTCAACAAACCGCTTTACATCAGCACGCATGCCAGGCCAATAATAAGATTCGCTCAGCTTGGCGAAGGTCTTATC